>NW_020716990.1:300944-339755 GCF_900518725.1 Notechis scutatus | reverse complement strand
TAGAATAGAATAGAATAGAATAGAATAGAATAGAATAGAATAGAATAATAGAGATGGAATGGACCTTGGAGGTCTTCTAGTGACTAGAAGACCTGCAAGTACCTTCCAGAACTGGACTGCTGTTCTGTTTCAAACCATCCTCTGAAGCTACGTCTAGTACCAAGGTTTGTGCTCCTTCTTTCCTCTACTTCCCTCCCTCCCTCCTTCCTTCCTTCCTTCCTTCCTTCCTTCCTTCCTTCCTTCCTTCCTTCCTTCCTTCCTTCCTTCTTTCTTTCTTTCTTTCTTTCTTTCTTTCTTTCTTTCTTTCTTTCTTTCTTTCTTTCTTTCTTTTTCAGCATCCTCCTGGGTGCTGAAAAAAGAAGCACTTTGAAGGTAAGTACAACAGTGAGGGGGGGATCAGCTGTGCTATATGATTTAGATTAGCTAGAAAGCAAGAATTTCCTACTTTCTAGCTAATCTAAATCACGTGGCACAACTGATCATTACCTAGCTGATCATCAGAAATACCGGTTCAGCTGAACCGGTAGCATTTTTTACTACCCATTCGACCAAACCTGTAGCAATTTTTTTACTACCAGTTCCACTGGACCAGTAGCATTTTTTACTTTGGCCCAGATCGGCCAAACCGGTAGAATACCACCACTGGTTTGATTGCCACATCTTTGTGGCAGCCTCTGAGATATTGGGACACTGCTATCATGTCACCCCGAGACCTTCTTTTCAGCAAACTAGACATACACAGTTCCAGCAACCGTTCTTTATATGTTTTAGCCTTCAGTCCACTAATCATCTTTGTTGCTCTTCTCTGCACTCTTTCTAGAATAGAAAATTCAAGGCCTGGGAGCCAGATCTGACCCACGGGGTGCTTAGATCTGGCCTGTAGGCCTCACACATCCTCCTGACCTCCATTTTCCCTGGCAAAGGATTGCAGAAGACCGTCCCAGCCAAAAATGGCATTCAGGGGCCTGTTTTCAATGGCAGAGCACTCGGACCACCACAGGCAACCCCCCGACAAAAGTCATGCTGCCCACACCCATCCCAGCCCTTCAAGGTCAAATACAACCCTGATGCTTCCTTTAATGAAATTGAGATTGATATCCCTGTTCTAAAATCTCAACATCTTTTTTGCATTGTAGAGACCAAACTGGATGTAGTATTCCAAGTGTGGCCTTACCAAAGCACTGTAAAGTTATGTTAACACTTCACATTATCTTGATTCTATCCCTCTGTTTATGCAGCCTAGAACTGTGTTGGCTTTTTTGGCAGCTGCAACATACTGCTGGCTCATATTTAAATGATTGCCCACTAGGACTCCAAGATCCCTCTCACAGTTACTACTATTGAGTGAGGTACCACATATACTGTACCTATGCATTTTGTTTTTCTTGCCTAAATGTAGAACCTTACTTTTTTCACTATTGAATTTCATTTTGTTAGATAGTGCCCAATGTTCAAGTCTGTCAAGACCCTTCTGTATCTTAAGCCTATCTTCTGGAGCATTGGCTATTCCTACTAGCTTGGTGTCATCTGCAAATTTGATGAGTTCCACACCTATCCTTTCATCCAAATTATTGATGAAGATGTTGAAGAATACCTGGCCTAAAACAGAGCCTTGGGATACCCCATTGCATATTTCCCTCCATGTAGATGCAGTTCAATTGATAACTATACATTGAATGTGAATCCAGTTAGAAATCCATCTGGTGGTGATGCTGTTTAACCCACATTTTTCTATTTAACAAAGTAGTAGGTTATAGCCTACCTTATCAAATGCCTTATTGAAGCCCAAGTAAATTAAGTTGTAAAGTAATGAAGTCCAAGACAGCATTCCTCTGGTCCGCTAATTTTGTCTCTTTGTCAAAGAATGCAATAAGGTTAACCTGGCATGATTTGTTTTTGACAAACCCATATTGGCTTTTGGTTATTACTTTGTTTGCTTCTAGGCATTCTCTGATTCACTGCTTGATTATCCTTTCCATAATCTTCCCTGGTATTGAGGTCAGCGTGATAGGTTTTTAGTTTCCTAAATCTATTATTTTTTTTCCTTTTTTGAAGATGGAAACTACATTACTCTTTTCCAGTCCTCTGGCAGTTCACCCAGTGCTCAAGGATACAGTTCAATGATTTTGAAATCACATCAGCCAGTTTCTTCAGAACCTTGGAATATAATCCATCTGGTCCTGGTGATATAAACTGATCTGGAATGGACAGGTGATCACTTATCATTTTGCTCCTGATTTTAATTTGTGTTCTTAATCTGTTTTTTGCGGTGCTGTTTTTGATAGTGTTGTGAATCAATAAAAGAAACTAAGCCTAAATGCAAAGCAGATTTTGGAAGCCTGCAAACTTGATTGGTCCTTAAACAACGAACAAGGATTGGTCCATAACAAGCCCCTGATTGGCCACATCTAGGACACTTCTTATTGGTTATCAGTTGAACTTGATGCACTTATTATTGGTTAATAGGGTAGCAGCCAACCCTATAAAAGGGTTACTGCTGCCCATAGCCTTGCTCTGTTCTGTACTATTTACTGTTATTAAAGAGTTGAAGTCACTGGTCAGATGTCTGGTCTCCATTATTCTCCAAACTTAACACTGGCGACGAGGGTGGGATGCGGAGACCGAAGAGCTGACTGATCTACAGAGCAACCAACAGAGCACGTGGTCGAACACGCACTATCAACGGCAACATGACCAGCAGTGCCGTACCACCCGCTCCATTCGACCCAGAAAACGAAGACTGGGAATCGTACATGGATAGGTTCCAGATGTTTCTGGAGACCAACAATTTGAAAGACGCAACAACCAGCAAAAAAAGAGCTATATTTCTAACCCACTGTGGGCCTACCGTGTTTAAAATGGCAAAATCACTTGCCAAGCCAGCTGAAGTAAAAGCGATGGACTGGGACGTCCTCGAGCCTTTGCTACGGGCCCACTACGCGCCCACTGTGCCAACCTTAGTCAGAAGACACGAATATTACCAGAGGGACCAGCGGAAAGGCGAAAGCCTTGCCAACTACATCGCAGACCTCCGCAACCTTGGAGGCCTCTGCGGATTCTCTGATTTAGAAGAAGCCCTCCAAGACCGCCTGGTTCTGGGCCTAGAAGACGGCACGATCCAGAGCAAAATCATGGCTAAGGGGGACATCAGCCTCACCGATGCCCTTAAAGAAGCCATTGCAGCGGAGGCAACCAAAAAGTCGGCAGCCCGAATGCACCGCACCAGCGCACCGCTACGTCAACTCGCCAAAGATACCTCGCCTCGCTCAGAGAGACACCCGGTATCGACTCACCACGAAGACCTAGAATCCCCATCAGAAAGCGATGAGGAAGAGGTCAACCGACTCCGAACGGAACGAGACCAGTTCACACAACCCTCATCTCGACCTTGTGCAGGATGTGGGGCGAATCACCCACGATCCAGCTGCAAATTCCTCGATGCACTCTGCCGCGTTTGCGGGAAAAGAGGTCACATCGCAAAGGTTTGCAGAAGCAAACAAAACTCCAACTCCAAACCCCGACAGGCCGAATGCCAGTCTTCAGAATTCTTCGGCACACCCCGAAACAAACTGAATCACCAATGGGGAAGCCACTCCTACAGAAACAAACCGTCCACCACTTCCACCAGGCGGCAAGAAACCAGGCGGGAAGAGACCCACCAAACAATTACCATAGGCCACGCTACATCCCTTGATGCCGGGAAAATCAGAGTAAAGGTCGCTATCGAAAACAAACCTTGTGTAATGGAGGTGGACTCAGGATCATCCCTCTCGATGGTGTCCTGGAAGACGCTTCAACAGCTCATCCTGACGATTCGCCGCCAAGACCTAGACCCTCAAAGGGTTATACTCATAGATTACCAGGGTAACCGAATTCCCGTTGTCGGGTCCCACCGATTCCAGGTCTCTTTCAAGGACCGCACCGTCGCACTGCCACTGACTGTCGTGGACCGTGACCGGCCTAGTCTTTTAGGCCTTCAATGGTTCAAACCGCTTGGAATCACTGTAGCCGGAGTCCACCGTGCCGAGAGCAACGATTGGGAGGAAGCTCTCGTGCAAGAATTCCAAGACGTTTTCGCGAACGGACTAGGCAAGTACAAGGGGACCCCGATCTCATTTAACTTGAACCCTGAGGTAGCACCCATCCGCCTTAAGCCGCGTCGGGTGCCGTTCGCCCTGAAACCTAAAATCGATGAACAACTCGATAAGCTAATAGAACAGGGCGTTCTGGAACCCACCGACCACGCCCGGTGGGAAACCCCAATAGTGACGCCTATCAAGCCTGATGGGTCACTGAGAATTTGCGGAGACTACCAGGCCACCCTAAACCACGCACTTCAGCAAAGTGCGTATCCAGTGCCGGTAGTGCAACACCTGCTCCATTCCCGGGGCAGCGGGAAAGTTTTCGCTAAATTAGACCTAGCGCAGGCACATCAACAATTGCCTGTAGATCCAGCCACCGCGGAGGCGCAAACTATCGTCACGCATAGGGGTGCATTTAAATGCAACCGGCTCCAGTTCGGGGTGAGCGTCGCTCCAGGAATTTTTCAGAGCTTAATGGAAAGGCTGTTACAAGGAATAAGAGGGGTCGTACCGTATTTCGACGATGTACTCATCGCCGCCCCTAACAGAGACATTCTAGAAAAACGACTCCGAGTGGTCTTACAAAGGTTCCAAAACGCAGGCCTCAAAGTAAAAAAAAATAAATGCCAGTTATGTACCGAAAGGGTGGAGTTTTTGGGATACCTCCTGGACAGTCAAGGAATCCATCCCACTGAGGACAAATTAAAGGCAATTAAGAAGGCCCCCACTCCAAGGAACAAGGCAGATCTACAGGCGTTCCTTGGACTTATCAATTTTTATAACGTCTTTTTACCCAATAAAGCAATGGTAGCTGAACCATTACATAGACTCTTAGACAAAAAAGCAACGTGGGTTTGGGGACAACGTGAACAATACGCTTTCCAACAAGTAAAGAAATTGCTAACTTCTGATTCTGTACTTATGCAGTACAACGAGACTCTGCCGTTAAGTATTACTTGTGACGCCTCACCTTTTGGGGTTGGAGCAATCCTGGCCCACGTATTACCGAACGGAGCAGAAGCTCCCGTCGCGTTTTTTTCACGAACTTTAGCTAAAGCTGAAAGAAATTATAGTCAGCTGGATAAAGAAGCTTTAGCTATTGTGGCTGCAGTTAAAAGATTTCATGAATATGTGTATGGGCGTGCATTTACAATAATTACTGATCATAAACCACTACTGGGGATTATTGCGGGTAATAAACCAACCCCGTATATATTGTCCCCCAGAATGACCCGCTGGTCTGAATTCTTGGCGGCGTACAACTACACCTTGCAACACCGCCCGGGGAAATCAATTCTCCACGCTGATGCATTGAGCAGAACACCGCTTCCAGAATCGGTTGAAGATCCAGCCCCAACCATCACAACGTTGCAAATTGAGACTCTACACGCGCCCCATTGATGGCGAGAGACATTGCCCTCGAGACAAAACGAGATCCGGTCCTGCAACACATCCTACGCTGGGTTGAGCGTGGTTGGCCAACAGAACAACTATCACCTGAATGGGCGCCTTTTAAAGCCCGCCAAACCGAACTGTTTTCTCAAAAGGGCTGCATCTTGTGGGGTGATAGAGTCGTAATCCCGGGCAAGCTGCAACGAACTGTTTTAGCGGTATTGCACGATGGACATCTGGGCATCGTGCAAATGAAAGCACTCGCATGGAGCTATGCCTGGTGGCCGGGAATCGACAAAAGAATCGAGGCCTGGGTCGCTACTTGTCAACGTTGCCAAGACGTCAGCAACGCCCCACCTAAAGCAAACCCAACCGAATGGGAAACTCCGAGGGGACCATGGTCCCGTATTCATATTGACTTTGCGGGGCCTACAAAAGGGCACACTTTCCTTATTACAGTCGACGCCTATTCAAATTGGCTCGAGATCCATCGAATGAACACAACTACAACGGACTCAGTTATCAACAAATTAAACAGGTTATTTGCCACACATGGTTTTCCGGACGTTCTCGTCTCGGATAACGGCCCACAGTTCACAGCATTACCATTTGAACAATATCTTGCTGACCGGGGCATCCGCCATGCGCTAACCTCGTCCGCGCACCCTGTGGCGAACGGACGTGCAGAGCGCATGGTACAGTTTGTAAAAAAGACCCTCCACAAAATGGAATTCGGAAACATCGATGAGAAAATCAATCGAATTTTATTGTTGCAGCACATCACGCCCCACAGCGTTACCAACAAAACGCCACATAGACCAACTCCGTTCGAGATTACCACCCAGCACCCAGAGCTCCCCGGGTTCACCAACTGAGGGGGGAGGAAATATCGAGGAAATTGACTTCGATATGACGGATAGCAGGCCAACGGAAACCCTACGGCCCAGCGAAGTACCGGAAATTGAAGCGGGGAGGGAGTTGACTTTTCCATGGGACTTGAACACGGGGGAAACCGAACTGCGAAACCCCGAAGAAACACTGATTGACGGAGACAACCACAACGAAAGCAGCACGGAATCACCGTGCAGCGAAACGTAACTTAATAGAGATCATCCAAACGCTCCACCGGAACCGGACCTTGGGACAAACCCGGTGGAGCCACGGAAATCATCCAGACAGACCAAACGGCCTGTCTATCTTGAAGATTTTGTTACAGCTCCCCTCAAACGGAACTTTGTTCTATTGCTTGTACTTGCATAATGTTGAATTCCAATATCGCATGATCATATATATATATAATGTCCCACGTTGGAACCCTCCAAATACAGCTGAAATCCAGCAAATGGCTTCTGGAGCTTGACACTGAAGCTATTTGCATGCCAAAAGCTGTGGGTGGGTGGGGGAGCTGCAATCTATTATGAGTAGAAGCCACTGTTTTGGTATTTACCTTTTAAATGGACAATAAGTTGTGCCTTTTTTTTTCTTAATCACCTTCAAGGACTATTAATGTTAGTCTTTTTTCTTTTTCTTTTTAAAATATACTGTTTCTTTTTAATGTCTTTTTTGTTATGGGTTTTTTATAATTATTTTGTCCTTTTTAAAGTATTTTGGCATTTTGTATCTTATTACATTTTATTGTATTGTATGCTAAATGACATATGGAGAATCAAACTAAAGTGTCTTACTTTTTGCTCCTGGAATTTTTTTTCTAAAAAGGCATCTGCAGCTTTTGCATTTCTTCTTCTTCTTCTTTGTGTTATATCTGACAACTGTAACAGCCAATCTCATCATCTCTGCAGCATCTATCCATGCTTCACTAAGGATGACATGTGGAGAGGCCAGTTCAGAAACAAAGTCAGCCTCCAAGTTTGTTTGTTTGTTTTTAAAAAGCCAACATTAAAGTTCAATATAGCTATTTTCTAAGGCTTCCACAGAGTTTCCAGAGTCTGTGAAGCCACAGTGGTGTAGTGGTTAGAGTGCAGGACTGCAGGCTACTCCTGCTGTCTGCCAGCTGCCTGCAATTTGGCAGTTCAAATCTCACCAGGCTCAAGGTTGACTCAGCCATCCATCCTTCCCAGGTGGGTAAAATGAGGACCTAAAATGTTGGGGACAATATGCTGACTCTGTAAACTGCTTAGAGAGGGGTGTAAAGCATTGTAAAGCAGTATATAAGTCTAAGTGCTATTGCTATAGCTGTGAATAAAGGAAAGTTCATCTGGAAAATCATTCTAGTGGCTTTCATATATCATATCTTGCCAGCCACATTTTTAAACCAGAATTTACATTATTAGCCATTACTTGGGGGGTGGGGGGATAGGATACTGGAGAAAATGACATTGTGGATTTGATAATAACACCTTGTGATGAGATACAATTATTATTAAAACCCATGCTGTAATATAGAATTTTATTCTGAATTTGTGGAGATGTTAGCTTTTTGAAATAGGCCAGTCAGGAAAACAATTCCTCAAGTTTAATTGAAATTATAGTTTTAAAAAATGGATTTTTAATGCATATGTAACAGGAATGGTGCCTGCATCATAATAGTATATACTGATGTTGTCAATGTGCTAGATAGATAGATAGATAGATAGATAGATAGATAGATAGATAGATAGATAGATAGATAGATAGATGGATGGATGGATGGATGGATGGATGGATGGATAGATAGAGATAGAGATAGAGATAGAGATAGAGATAGAGATAGAGATAGAGATAGAGATAGAGATAGAGATAGAGATAGAGATAGAGATAGAGATAGAGATACCCACCTTTCCTCAAGAATAGACTTGACTCCGTCCAGTACCCAGAAAACCAGATAACCACCAAACCACCTCATTTTGTTCATTGCACTGATCTCATCATCATGGCTGGAAGCAATGAACCAAACATTATTCTTCTAACATTATGTTCGTTATACCTCCCAATACAAGCCATTCCCTTCCACTGGGATGTTAAGAGTTTCTTCATTTTCTAGCTGTTTTTCCATTCACCTTAGTCAAAGTTTCAGAACTGTCAGCTACAGGGAAAGAGTCAGCCATTCTAAAATCTGTGTCTAGGGATCTTCTTATCGTATCTTACTCTCTATGCCCCTTAAAACAGTGATCCCCAACCTTTTTGACGCCGCGGCCCGGTACCGGCATCAGCTGGGCGCCGCGGCCCGGTACCGGCATCAACTGGGCGCCGCCATCTTTTTTTGAAGAAAAGATGGCGGCGCCCAGCAACCAGCGGCCCGGTAAGACTTGTTCCGCGGACCGGTACCGGTCCGCGGACCGGTGGTTGGGGACCCCTGCCTTAAAATGTTTATGATTACGTTGTAATCTTTGCAAATGTTTTTTACTTGAGTAAAAATTACTGAAATATGAAAAAAGTATGAAATCTGTTTCTTAATGCTTTGCCATATGGGCTTAATGGATTCTTCTGGGGAAGTGTATAGACCACAGGAGAGAATATTACTTATTTCAGGAAACAATTTATTGCAGAAAAATAAAAATTATTAACTGACAAAACTGAGAATATCCACACTGATTTTTAAAACATGTATCTATCTAAATTCTCTTTCTAAATTTTATTTGCTGTGCTTCTTCTGTGAGCTTTCTTATTGATTTCTATGGATTTGCTGTATTGCTTATTCTATTTTTTCTCTTTTAGCTATTTTATAGCTCTCCATGGGCTTACATTGTACTTCATTCTATGAGGCATGTTTTAGGTCTGTATTTGCAGTGTACTCAAGCAGCCAAATGGACCCTAGAAGGGAGTGTGGCTTGGAATAAAACAGTGAACTATCAACTTGTGTTCTTGCACTCCTAACACCAATTCTACAGTTCTATGGTTTTATTGCAATCCATTAGGTGTCAATGGGTTTCCTGTAGTTCTTTTCTTCCTCTTTCCCTTTATTTTCCACTCTTGTGTTAATGATCTGTGCTTAACTGGGCTTAACTAACTAACTAATCAGCTGTTCTCTTAGAGAGGATGGGATTTCTTAAAACCTAGAAGTGAAAGAGAATCCCAAGTGATGAAACATGGTTCAGGGAGATCTTCTCACCTGATTCATGTTTCACCTCTCACAGTTTGGATTGCTGGAATTACTGCAACCCCAATTCTGTTAACATTATTCTGAGATATTGTTATATTATGATGTAGGAAGTTAAAACCCACCCTCTCCTAGAGAAACATTTTGGGAAATATTAAAAGGACAGAATATTTTCCCTAAAAGAGAGGCAGAACCTCAGCCCCTGCCACACACCCTTGTTAATGGCCATGAGGACCTGGGCCAATCTATTCTACATAACAAAGATCTACCTCCTTCAGGCAGAGCCATTTAATTGCCCTTCATTTAATTGCCCATCAACCAAAAAGATTCAACCAAGCTACCCCTGCATGGCTCCATAGGAGTCTGACAACCAATCAGAATACATTTATTGCCACAGGAACAGGAAGCAAGTTCAAAGCCCAACAGAGGTTATAGATCTCACTCCCTCTCTCACTCGTGTGTTTTTTTTGCCCAGGACCTCAATGTGGTCTTCTCTACCATTAAAACCATCCTTCCAAGCACTCTCCATGTTTCCAGTTTTTTCTTCCCATTTGGAACTGAACCAAGATGGACATTTCTTCCAACAATGAGATAACTGGTACTGGAGCTCTGGGGATAGCTATAGAGTTATTAATAGCTAATTATGTTAATAAGCACAGAGAAGTCATTTTTATTTGCTAATTATCTTAAGAAGCACACAAAAGTCAGTTTATTTTGGTGTTTAAGACTCTTGAGGAAAAAATAACAGATAATAAACATTCAGAAGAAGATCTCTCAACTGCAGATAGCTTTTTCACTATCCGAAAATTAGATCATTTGTAGGAAAATTAGCATCAGCAAAGTAATTTCAAATCTCCCTCGATATGAATAAAAGAAATGATAATATTTGTGTTTTCTTTCTAAGCATTAAAGTATTATTATTGAAAATGTGTATTCATATTGCTGAAAGAAATACTGATGTGTCAGAGTTCATAGTTGTAATAGGTGCATCTCATTTTGTGGCCAAACACTCCTGGAGGGAATAGAGATTTGTACTTAATGGAAGACTGCTTTTTCAAACTTCCCTCTGATTGTTGAAAAAGGGGGTTTATTTATTTGTTCATTTTGTCAGTATTGGACTTCTATATTAAAAATGTTTTCCAGTGTGTCTATTATGTATAATATCACCCAGTGAATGTCAAGTGAAAGTTATGTTGTAAGTAAAGTTTTGTTTTTCTTCTGTTTAATTATATGTCATTCAATGCATGTTTAGGATTCTAGTATTTATGTATTAGATTTAGAGCTTATTATACTATTTAATTGTTTTTTCTTTTGTCAAGTAGATGCAAAGGCAACTGAGAAGAACACTTCCATCTTCTGTCACATAAAATACAGAGAGAGAGAGAGAGAGAGAGAGAGAGAGAGAGAGAGAGAGAGAGAGAGAGAACACAGGGGGCAAGATCTACTCCGAATATTTCCAAGTAAAAGATACAGCAACTTATATTATATTTATTTGCTAGATTTACATTGTTTTTCTTCTAGATGCACAAACACCACACATAGCAAGCTCATCCACCATTTTTTCAAAACAATCACAAAGTTGCAAGGGATTGTAACTGGTCCAAACATTCCCAGTAATCTTCTATGGCTGAAAGTAGACTTCAACAGGGCTTTCCTAATTGTAGGCAATCCTTTTAATCGAAATAACCTAACTGGGAGTAGGAAAGAAGAGAAAATGTAAGGTTGGTGGTTGTTTAAAATGTACAGATTAAAATGGACAGAAATTAAGGTAGAACTCTTCTATTCTAATGTGCTGATCCTACATTTATTCTTTCCGTGGTCTGTTTCTCTTTACCTTCTGTTCATGCTGTACACTTTGCTTTGTATACTATTCTCACCACATATCAAAATGCCACTTTTCAGCTTTTATCTAACTATCATTCCCTTCTCTTTTTTCTTACAGTTATACCCTGGAGCTTTGTCGTAAATGAAACATGAATAATCAAACCATTTCTTACTTTTTACTGCTGGAATTCTCAAAAATTCAGCATATACAGCTTTTACATTTTTTCTTGTTCTTTGTGTTATATCTGGCAACTGTAGTAACAAATCTTCTCATCATCTCTGCAGTAGCTTTTGATCATCAACTGCACAGCCCTATGTACTTCTTTCTAATGAATTTAGCTCTGCAGGACTTGGGCATTGTTTCAGTCATTGTCCCTAAATCCATGATAAACTCTCTCATGGACACCAGACACATCTCTTATTCTGGTTGTGTTGCTCAAATCTTTCTATTTCTCTTCTTTGAAGCTTCTGATTTCTCCCTCCTGACAGTTATGGCATATGATCGGTATGTTGCCATTTGCCATCCACTGCACTATGAGATAGTGATGAATTGGAAAGCCTGCATTGAAATAACAATTGTAGTGTGGTTTGCTGGTCTTCTGTATGGAATGTTGCATACTGCTGGAACCTTTTCGATCCTTTTTTGTTCTAATGTGATCAATCAATTCTTTTGTGAAATTCCACAATTGCTAAAACTATCCTGCTCTGGATTAAATCTACTTGAGGTTGGATTTCTTGTGATTGGTATCATTGCTGGACTAGGTTGTTTTACGTTTATAGTTGTATCTTATGCAGTGATCTTCAAGACAGTGTTAAGAATCCCTTCTGAAAAAGGGAGGCAAAAAGCTTTATCTACTTGTCTTCCCCACCTTATTGTAGTATCTATGTTAATAGTAACTGGAAGCTTTGGCTATATGAGATCTCCCTCTGATACCCCATCTTATTTGGATTTTGGATTGACTGTTCTGTATTCTCTTCTTCCACCTCTGTTCAATCCCATCATTTATAGCATGAGAAATAGGAATATTAAATATGTCCTGTCTAAACTGTGGAGATTCTGAAAAAAAACCTTTTAATATTGCTCCTATTCTGGTCATCACAATTTTTCATTTTTGTAGCTATTCTTTTAAATGTCTGAATACAGGAATAAGTTAAAAAATAAACATAGTTGGGATGCATGCACATCCAACCTTTAAATCCAGAAGAATTGCAGAACTGAAGAAGTTACTCAAAAAATATTTTGCATCCCTAACTGTTGTTTGTACACTTTAAATCAAGGGTGTCCAACCTTTCACCTTCCCTGGGCCACATTAGAAGATGAAAATTTGGCTTGGGCCGCACATAAAATAAAATAACAGTAACGATACCTGATCATCCAAAAACAGTGGGGGAGCGCTGTGCGACAGTGATGGCCGCAGCGCAATACAGTTCAACAGGCTCATCTACACTCTGCACAGGCCGCAAGATGTGGCCTGTCGGAGCTTCTAAAATAGACGGGGGCAGGTGAAGCTGGCGCGCTGGCGTCACTTTTGTGACGCGCTCACCCATACTCAGCACAGGCCGCAAGATGTGGCCTCTCAGAGATAATATAATGGATGGGGCGGGTGAAGCACGCTGGCGCGCTGGCGTCACCGTTCTGATGTGCCCCGGCCACATTCCGGCCGCAAGCGCCGGCAGTGTAACTTGAAACTTTGGAATTTCTTAAAAAATAAAAAATTGCACTGGGCCGCATTACGAGCCAACGTGGGCCGCATGCGGCCCGTGGGCCGCGGGTTGGACAAGCCTGCTTTAAATGTAGTTGATTGGCAGTCTCTTGATTTTTGGAACTGAGTACCAGGATGTAGTACAATTGTGCAAAACAAGCGTAATCATAAAAATGTTTAAACTACATGGCCTATTTTTCCATGTTCTTTTGGAATAAAATGGCTTCCCCTACAATGCTTGCACATAATATGACTACTTAAGGTATCAACTTTTCCAAGACTTCTCTCCTTAAGTTTGATGTTTAGTTTCATAATGTCAGTCTTAATTCCTTCCAACTGCCTGGAAAAATCAGTGCATTTTCTTGCCAAAGATTTTCATAAGGGATTTGCCATTGCCTCCTTCCTACGGCTGTGAAAGTTAGTGATTGGCCCAAGTTACCCATTTGGCTTCGTTCCTACAGCAGAACTAGACATCACTGTGATCTGGTTTCTAGTGTGGTGCCTTAAGCACTACACCAAACAGGTTCTTACTCATTTTAGCTTTTCCTTTAGAAGTGCTTTGGAAAAAGCAAACACTTGGCATGATGGGCATGATGGGTAAGCTGATACTATCTTCCACAACTCTTTTGTAACCACAGCAATATGAAAAAGAAAAAATCAATTTCATAACTATATTAGACCTTCATATAAGTTTACAGTAACGTGCAATATGTCAATTGGAAAAGATAAGATATGCTTTATTTTGTAATAGCTGAAGAAACGAGTATAAATAGTTGTACTCCAGAATGATATTTTATTAAAATTTGCTTGAGAACTACTTCATAACAGTTGCTAATATTGTATATTAAAAGGCTTAGCCAGGTTTTGTGTTATCTATGCCACCATCCTGGTAAATGAAATAAAGATATATTTAAATAAAGATAGGACAAATACTTTATTTTAATATAACAATATTTCAGGAAGGTGGCATATGCATATTGGAATTGCCTAGATAATATCAGTACCTTTTTTGAGAGTGAGGGGCTTTCAGCTAAAGTAATATGACATTTTCTTCTATATTTATATTCCTGTATTGAATGTATCTTTCTTGTTTTCTTACCTTGATATTTCTTGTCCATATTATATTTTGCAGTTATAGTTATTATGTTGCCCTGTTTATTGAATAAAGTATTTTAATATTTATCTAATTTGTGTGAATATTAATTTCTAATTCATGAATATTGTATTCAGATTTGTGTATAGCATAGTCAAATGAATCTTTCTAATCTTTCTAATAGACATTCTCTCTTGAAATATCCAGGACTCTGATATGGAAACTGAAAATCTGAGACTTACAAAGAAACCAAGAGCTTTGGAGTTATGTAAAGACCCCACCCCCAAGATATTCAGCAAGTAAGATAAAAAAACAAGCAGGTTAGCTCAGACTGGACTGTAAATTTTAGACCTTTTAAATATAGAAATCAAAATATGTCATTAAATTCCTCAAACTACAATGTTCATTTGCATTGTTATTGCCCTACCTCACAGTTATGGCATATGATTACCCAAGCTGAAATTAGCTTAATGCTTCACACAGGAATCTTCAGAGTCTGCCTGACTTCTCTAATACCTCTTCTCTCAGCAAAAGTTCCTTTTGAATTATGATTGTTTCAGGAGTCATGCTTTCCTGAGAAGATAGCTGAGATGGGTCCTTATGGTCAAGCTCTTCCCCTACATGTGGCATACAGGATAGAAGATGAGATTTTTTAAAAAAAACTGGAGTTCAAAGAGAATTACAAATGATGAAATATTTGACAGGGAGGCCTTCTCATTTGATTGTTTTTCACCTCTCACAATTTTCACTGCAGCCCCCATTCTGTTAATAATCTAAGATATTATTATTCTATCTGATAGGATAACTGGTTCAGGAGGAAGCTATTGTGCACTTGATGGTCAATTATGTTAATGGGCTCAGAGAAGTCAGTTTTATTTATATTTGCTAACTATATTAATAAGGACACAGAAATCAATTTCTTTTGATGTACAAGTCTCTGGAGGGAAATAAAACAAGATTAATAAGCATTCAGAATAGAAATCTCTATGATTGCAGATACCGTGTTTCTCATATAATAAGGCCGGGTCTTATTTTTTTTTGAGCCCCGAAAAAATGGCTAGGCCATCTTTTCGGGGGTGACTTAATTTTTTTCCCCCCTTGCATCTTCGGGCGGGTGGGCAGCGATGGCTTGGATGTTGACCTCAGCATTGGTGGGGCACTTCGTATTGGGGTCAATGCAGGCAGCACCATATCCGTGTGTGCAACAAAAGTACTTCCTAACAGCAAGTCCCCCCACCATTCCCCCATTTCGCACATTTTACTATAGGCCTTAATTTGGGGGGAGGGGCTTAATTTCATTTCATGCCTATAAAACATGATGGGACTTCCTATTGGGGGAGGCCATATTGTTGGAGAAACAGGGTAGATGTTTCACTACATGAAAATTAGTGGGACAGCATTGACTTGAAGAGAGATTTGACAGATTCTGTGTAGACTTTAAATATGAATTAACTACATATTTAACACTGGTATCTTTTCCACATAATAATTATAAAGAATAAAAAAACAATTATAATTTGCAGAAATTTGGACCAAACCTTCATGCATTAACTGATCCCTAACAGCTGAATTAGCAATGATAAAGTAATTTCATAATCTACCAGTATATGTAAAAAAGAAATATATGGTAAAATTTGTTTTTATTTCTTTATTTCTAAACAAGTTAATTATTATTGTTGAATATGTGCTAACATGGCATTTGACATTGTTGAAAACAAATGCTGAGAGGTCAGAGCTCAAAGGTGCAATAGGTTGTGTCTCATTTTCTGTCTAACTTCTACTACAAACATTATTGGTTTGTAATAGATGGAATACTGTCTTTTCAAAATAAGTTTTCATTTCCATCTCATCGTTGGATAAAGGAACTTTTTAGTCTGCTAATATTTGAGGTCCTTTGATTACATGTATTAAGCAGTGGTGTAATGTCATGTTTATCACTAGGTGAGTATCAAAATAGTAGTTACGTTGTAATTTAAGTTTTATAATTTCCTATTTAACAATATTCTATTAAATACATGTTTAATAATCCTGCATTTATGTATTGCTTTAAAGGGTTTTTATTATATTATTTTAGTCTAATATCTAGTAGGGAAATTGGAAAAAACACTGTCACTTACATAAATACAGATACAGAGAGAAATTATATAAAGAGGAAATGTCTGCTCTCAAAATTTCCAAGGAAGAGATATAGCAAAATATTTTTATATTTATTGGCTAGATTTACATTGCCTTTCTTCTAGAAGCATCATTACATTGCAATTATTCAATTTTCCAACCCAATTACAATCCTGTAGGAGTGCAGACACATTATGATGGGTCCAATTATTCCGAGTAATTTTTCATTGATGAAAATAAACTTAAACCAGCTTTGTTCTACTCCTAGCCAACCATTTTTATCACTACGTGAGAAGACATAACATTTAAAATAGGAAAGAAGGGGAAAATGTGAGTTTGGTATCTGGTCCTGGTAAAAATGGGAAACTGTGTGCTCTGATATCCCCATCCTACATGTCTGTTTTTCATGCTCTGATCTTCAGTTCATTCAATCCATAATTTACATTTTTGATGTTTTCTATTCTTACCACATATAAAAATGCCACCTCCAAAACTTTATCTAACTGAATTTATCTCCTTTAAACAAGTTAAGTATCACTGTTGAATATGTGCTTACATAACATTTAACACTGTTGAAAAAAAATGCTGAGATGTCAGAGTTCAAAGATGCAACAGGTTGCGTCTCATTTTCTGTCCAAACTCTACTACAAACATTATTGTTTTGTATTGTTTTGGGATAGTATCTTTTCAAGCTGAGTTTTCATTTCCTTCTGATTGTTGGATAAAAAGATTTATTATTATTTTAATATGAATTAATTAATATTAATTAATTAATTAATGCCTGCCATCCCTGTCCTATTATTTCTTTTTCTTTTATGTATCCATTTCATGTATTCATAATTATTTTATACTTATAGCTATTATCTTGTAAGTGATTGACAAATCAAAAATAAAATAAAAATAAATAAATAAAAATAAAATAATTTATTCTGCTAATATTTCAGGTGCTTTGATTAAATATATTTAACAGTGATATAATTATGTGTTGATCACCAAGTGAATATCAAAATAGCAGTTATATTGTAACTGTTTTCTATTTGATAATATGCTATTAAACATGTGTTTAATAATCTTGTATTTATATATTAGTTTGAAAGCTATTTATGCTACTGTTTTAGCCTAATATCTGGTAGGGAAATTGAGATACAAGCATTGCCATCACTTATGTAAACACATACAGAGAGAAATTATACAAAGAGGAAATGGCTAATATTAAGATTTCCAAGTAAGAAATATAGCAAATAATTTTTATATTTATTGGGTAGATATGCATTGCTTTTCTTCTAGAATTACAATGCACCCATACATTGGAATTCTACAATTCTCCAAAACTGTAGGAGTGAAGACACATTATCATGGGCCCAATTATTCTGAGTAATTTTTGATTGATGAAAATAGACCAGAACCAACTTTTTTCTACTCCTAGCCAATGCTTTTGAGATAATACAACTGAAAAGATGAAAGAAGGAAAATATGACAAAGCATTGTACATTGGAATTCTCTAATTTTCCAACCCTACCACAAGCCTATAGGAGTGCAGACACATTATGATGGGTCAAATTATTCTGAGTAATCATTCATTGATGAAAATAGACCCAAAACAACTTTGTTCTGCTCCTAACCAACCATTTTGATCACTACATGACTGAAAAGAGGAAAGAAGAAAAAATCTGACCTTGTCTCAGCTACTCTTTGGCACAAATGCAGGGAGAAAATAAGACACTCTTCGCTTCAGTATTTCATAACACAAAAGATTATTGTTTATTCCTTCCTCCGCAATGAGTCCAAGATAATAGCTAACCAAACAAAATAAAGTTGGATCTAACCGGAGTTTCCTGGGACTCAATATTTATAATGATTTCCCCTCATTACCCTTCATTACCCCTGATTACCCTGATTACCCATGATTACTGTTTTTAATGATAATTATTCGTATGAACTCAATTACATGAATCGTGGTTAATGCATAGAGCTTCACCTCACAGCATTTTACATAGACCACGCATATTATTATGATACAGAGTTTATTCTGATGAAGAAGAATGCCATCCTTCAGATCGCTGTGGCTTCGATGCAAACGCATGTGTTGCGTAGTCACGACATGCGTCCCCCTCTACCAGGAACCAGTCTATAAAACAATATACATTATATCACTAATTATGTCTCTACCTGTGGTCCAGGTTTATCAGGATATTTGGTATGAAATTGCCTTATCAGTCTATTTGCACACACATCTGCTACTTTCATCCAGGTTGCTTCTGTTTCAGGATATCCTTTCCATCTCACTAAGTATTGTAACACTCTTCTACATATCCGTGAATCTAGAATTTTATCAATTTCAGCATGGGTTACATCTTTAGCTATTACAGATTTCTCACATTGAGGTATATCAATGTGTTCTACAGGCTTAAGTAAACTAGCATGAAATACAGGATGTATTCGATGTAACCGTGGTGGCAATTTAAGTTTTACAGTTACAGGGTTTATCACTTTCATAATTTGGAAAGGTCCAATATATTTTGGTCCCAATTTTTAACTATTTAGGTGTAATTTTATATATTTAGTTGATAGGTAAACATGATATCCAGGTTTGAATGTTTTATACTCTTTTCTTTTCTTGTCTGTTTGATGTTTATATTCTAGTGCTGTTTTATTGAGAGTCTTTTTTACTTTATCCCAACTATCCTGAACTTTTCGGTCACATTTGGACATTTATGGGTTGTTGTTCATCACATTGTAAATCAGGGATTGGCACAAATTCTATCCCATTTACTACCTGGAATGGGCTATATCCTGTGCTTTCATGTATAGCATTATTATATGCTACTTCAGCAAATGGAACTAAATCAGCCCATTTTCGCTGTTGATAGATGTATATGATCTCAAATACCTTTCAATCATCACATTAGCTCTTTCAGAAGCACCATTGGTGCTGGGATGGTATGCAGAGCTAAGACCTTGAGAGCATCCTAAAAGGCGTACAAACGCTCTCCAAAATCGTGCTGTGAATTGCACACCTCTATCTGAAATTATCCTCCTAGGTGTGCCATGTAATCTATATACATGTTTTATAAACAGGTTGGCTAATTTTGTTGCCAAAGGTAATCCTTTACATGGTATAAAGTGAGCTTGTTTTGAAAACAAGTCTATAATAGTCCAGATTACTGTATATCCATTACTGCTGGGCAACTCCACAATAAAGTCCAATAGTCCTAAAGATTTTCCTACTCGAGGTTTCGTAGTAGCACAAATGTGGCATTCTTTAAGGTACTGCTCAATGTCTGATCTCATATGTGGCCACCAAAACTGCCACCTTACCAAATGAAGTGTTTTTAAAAATCCAAAGTGTCCAGCCTGGCTTACATCATGACATTGGGATAATATTTTTTTCCTACAATTTGATGGAACATATATTTTATCCCCTCTCCAATGCAATCCATCTTTATGTAAACAGGCACTATTATTTGTTTTTATCCATACATCCATTTTTGTAGCCTCTTCTAATTCCTTTTTGGTTATCTCTTTCGTGGTCAACATCTGAATTTGTTTGGTTGACGGTCCTACAGAGATCATGGACTGAATAACTTCATCTCTAGACACATTGTATTGAGGTAGTCTAGATAGTGCATCTGCCATAAGTTTTTACCTCCCGGAACATATCACAACTGGAAATCAAAACATTTAAAATACAAAGCCCATCTTACTTGTTTATGGGATAGTTTTCTCAGTTTCTGTAATGCTTGTAAATTTTTATGATCCATCCAAACTTCAATTTTTTTTTCAACCCTTCTAATAGGTGTCTCCATGTACTAAGTGCCCATTTTATGGCAAAAGCCTCCTTTTCCCAAATAGCCCGCCTGCGTTCTGCGTAAATTTCCGTGATGTATATGCACATGGCTGTAATTGTCCATCAATGTTATACTGTAAGAGGACAGGCCCCACAGCCACATCACTTGCATCAGCTTGAACTACAAACCTTTTAGTTGTATCAGGATGTTTTAAAATGGGCTCTTGAGCAAATAAAGCTTTCAGGTCATCAAACGCTCACTGACACTGCTGTGACCATACAGTGGGTTGACTAGGTCTGGGTTTTGGCACTTGAGGTTTAGTTTTTAACTATTCTGTTCATGGTAAAGCAATTTGTGCGAATTTAGGAATAAACTGCCGGTAAAAGTTCACAAATCCTAAACAACTTTGTAATTGCTTTCATGTTTTTGGCTCTTTCCAATCAACTATGGCTCTGACTTTGTTGGGATCCATTTCTATTCCTTTATTGGATATTCTGTACCCCAAATAATCCAACGACGTACAGTGAAACTCGCACTTTGAAAGTGTGAAGTAAATTGGTGTGAAGTAATTTTTTCAGAACTTTCCTCACTAAGGTCACATGTTCCTCCATTGTTTTGGTATAAATTAAAATATCATCTAAATATACTAGAATGCCATGATATAGATGTTCTTGTAATACTTCATTTATAAGTTGCATGAAGACAGCGGGTTCCCCTTGCAACCCAAATGGCATAATGTTAAACTGAAAACTTCCAAGGGGGCAATTAAAAGTAGTTTTCCATTGATCCCCCTCTCGTATACGAACTCTATAGTAGGCTTTTCGGAAGTCCAATTTTGTAAAATACCTGCCAGTCGCCAATGTTGCTAACAAATCATTGATCAGTCATAAAGGATATACATTGTCTATACAAATAGCATTGAGCCCGTGGAAATCAACACAAAGACGTAATCCATCATCTTTTTTTTCACGAAATAAAACAGGGGCAGCTATATGTGATTTCCCGGGTTGAATAAATCCATGCGCTAAATTTTTATCTATATATTGTCTTATTTCCTCCATCTCTTTTGGAGTCATGGCATACATTCGTGGTTTTGGAAACTTTGCTCCAGGAATTAAATCAATTGTGCAATCAGTTGTTCTGTGTGGTGGTAATGTTTCACGGTCCTTTTTGCTAAACACATCTGCTAGGTCTTTATATTCCTCTGGATAACATAGTTCTTCAGAATCATCTATAGCTGTTACAACTTCCCTATTATTTACATATGGAGGGGACATAGGGCCAACTGCAATTCGTAATTTCCTAAAACTGTTTCCCCACCATATCGTGGGCTTCCATTTGTCTAACCATATTAGACCTAAAATTAGCGCCTCCCTCATTTGTGGTACTACAATAAATCATAATGACTCCCAATGACTCCCTATCTCTATTTTGATAGGGATTGTCATTATTGTAGCAGGACTCACACCTAATAATGAACCATCCACTTGTTCAAAATGCAGAGGTTTGGGCAGTTCTTCCACTGCTATGCAATTCATCAACCACTTTTTTACTAATTTACTAAATCTAGTACATCCAGTGTCGATTAATGCTCCATACTGACCCCTCAATTTGCTTGTTAGATTTTCCAATACTACTGGTATAACAAATGGTTGCACAGGATTACTCACAAAATCATCCTCATCTGGACTGTCATCTCCACTATCGTATAACCCCGAGACTACCTTGGGTAGTTGTTTGCCATCAGGTGTTTTCCTCTCACGTCTATTTGTCATTACTTCCGTGTTCATTTTTTGTGACACCCCTTGAGATCTTTCAGATGTAACTGTCCCTTGTTTCGTACCACGGGGCATAATACCACCTGGTAAATTGCTATTTGTGGTGCTGGGAATGTGAGCCACCTGTTTTCTATTATCTAGTTCTATAGATGGACACTCCATTGCCCTATGTCCCAGACCTTGACATCGGAAACACTTCATGGGCCCCATTCCCCTACCAATCCTTTTAGTCTCCTCCCCCACTTTACCCTGTGGTGCTACCTGCTCCTATTGGTTGTCTTTTGGGACCTCCAAAAGTAGGACAGAACTCCCTCAGTCCCACATCCAACTCCACAACTGTTTTATACCATTCCCCCAGTTTCTGGGGAACCCCCCTATAAAGACAAGCCTGTCTCAATCCTCTGTCTAAACCAGATCTGAATTCTCTAATCAATAGTCTTTCTGGCCAGGTGTGCAACTTAGTTGCTAATTTCCAAAATTCTCTGACATACTCCACAGCAGGCCTCCCATCCTGCTTCAGTGACATTAATGCTTCTTCATACTGATGTATCCTTAACCTATCTTCAAATTGAACTTTGAGTGCATCCAAAAACAAACCAACATCAATCAATTCCTTTGCATGCACACTATGAAACTCTGCAGCCCAATCAGCAGCATCACCTGTTAACACTGTAGTTATCGCAACTATAATAGACCATTGAAAAGGATAGAAATTTGAATATAATTCTAGGTGGTTCACAATTTGGCTTAAAAATAATGCTAACCTACCAGGGTTCCCATCAAAGGAAGTGTTTATAGGAGGAGGACTACCCCAAACCATTCTTTGAGGCCAATACCCAGATGTGCCTGATGGACCCCAGGAGTGAGTTGTTTGTCTGGTTTCTTGCTTAATGTTTTAGTTGTCAATATAGGGAAGAAAAGAAAAGAAAAACAAATCCTTTCCCTTCCCTCTCTCATTCACCGCTTCAAAGTCTTCTTTGGGAACAATGTTGTTCTTTATAATTCAAATTGCAGGGTACCTTGTATTGTTGTTTTTCCAGTTCGACCCGGTCAGCCAAAACTTTCTCTTCTTATCTTCCTCCTGCACATTCTTTTCCGGTCAAGTTCTTCTTTGAGGTGGCCATTTCTGACCACTGCTGCAACTGCCTTCGGGAAAGGGAGTAAGGCCAGCTGTGGAGGAGAGATGCAATTCTCCTTGACCCTGCTGGCAGTCTCTCACCTCTTCACCACCTCTATGGAGTGGCTTAGCCCCCAAACCAGCCAGCTTGGGGTGCTCCAGTGGTGAGCACAGATCGAAACTGCACACGATTGCTGATTTCAGTCTGTCACCGAAGAAGCTCAAACTGGAATTTCCAGGGTTTTCTTAATCTTATGCAATCCTTTTGATCAAGACATGAAACAATCAAACTGGAAATATGAAATGGAAAATATGAGGTTGATGGTTGGTTATTTAGGACAGGTAGATTACAAATGGATAGAAATGAACAAGAGAGTAATCTAATACTCTAATATGCACATCTTACATTTATGTTCTCCATTATCTGTTTCTCTCCTCATTCGGTTCAAACATATTTTTTATTTACTGTTCTCACCACATGTCAAAATGCCATTTTTCAAATTTTATCTAACTGCCTTCTCTGTTTCCTTGCAGTTATTCCCTGCATCTTTGTCCTAAAACATGAGGAATCAAAACATTTCTTACTTTTTGATGATGGAATTCTCAAAAGATCGGCATCTACAGCTTTTATTTTTTTCTTGTTCTTTGTGTTATATCTGCCAATTGTAGCAACAAATCTTCTCATCCTCTCTGCAGTAGCTTTGGATCATCAACTGCACAGCCCTATGTACTTCTTTTTAATGAATTTGGCTCTACGGGACTTAGGCATTGCTGCAGTCATTGTCCCCAAATCCATGATAAATTCTTTCATGGATACCAGGCAAATCCCTTACTTTGGTTGTACTGCTTAAATCTTTCTCTTTATCTCCTTTACAACTTCTGATTTGTCCCTCCTGACAGTCATGGCATATGATAGGTATGTTGCCATTTGCCATCCACTGCACTATGAGATGGTGATAAATTGGAAATACTGTACTGAAATAATAATTATAGTGTGGGTTACAGGCCTCCTCTATGGAATGTTGCATACCACTGGCACATTTTCTATACCTTTTTGTTCTAATGTTGTCAACCAATTTTTCTGTGATGTTCCACAGTTGCTAAAGTTATCTTGCTCTGGATTTAATCTACTTGAGGTTGGAGTACTTGTGGTCAGTAACATTGCGGGACTAGGTTGTTTTACTTTCATTATCATATCTTACATTATGATCTTCAAGGCAGTATTAAAAATCCCTTCTGAACAAGTAGGCAAAAAAACCGTTACCCCAACATGAGCCTGAAATGTTGGAAGTGCAAAAAGAAAGATGGAACATTCTACTACATATGGTGGTCCTGTATAGGATCCCAAAGATACTGGCTGAGAATTTAAAAATGGCTGGAGTAAATTACGAATGAACAGATTGAACCTAAACCAGAATTCTTCCTACTAGGGATATTTAGGGGAAAATATCCAAAAAAAGTTAAATACATAATATTACATACATTGATGGTGGCTAGATTGGCCTTTGTGGTGTGTTAGAAACAGCCCTATATTCCACCAGAGGAACTGATAATTCAAAAGATAACAAGTTGTGCAGAAATGGATAAACTAACCCCAGCCCTAAAAGATAAGGAATCATCAGAGTACTATACGATTTGGAATTGTTGGTATGAATGGATAGACCGGAGACAGATTATATAATAAATGGTAAAGAAAGATAAGAAATAGCTGTAGTAAATATGTATTTGCACTAAATATTAATTGTAAATATTGCACAAAATAATGACATAAACAAGAAACCACAAACTGTCGATGCTGAAATTGTTTTTAACCAGTCTTTTTCTGTGGGTTTTTTTTGTGTTGTTCATTTTATTTTAATTGTAAAATTAATCAAGTTTATTTTTTTAAAAAAGTCTTATGAACTTGTCTTTCCCACCTTATTGTAGTGTCTATGTTAGTATTAAGTGCATTAATGGCCTATGGGAGACCTCTCTCTAATGCCTCATTTTACTTAGATTTGTGGTTGACTGTGCTGTGTCCTCTTCTTCCACCTCTATTCAATCCTATCCTCTATAATATGAGAAATAGGAATATCAAATATGTCCTGCCTAAACTGTGGAGAATGTTATTTCTATTCTGGTCATCCCAATTTTGCATTTTCCTACCTATTCTTTTAATTTTCTGAATATAGGAATATGTTAAAAGGGAGCTATGCAGTAACTGGATGAAGGCACATTCAACCTTTCAATCCAGAAGAATTGTAGAACTGAAGAAGTTACTCAGCAAAAATTCTGCTGTACTTTAAATATGCTAAATGTGTGTAATTGGCAGCTTCTGTGTTGCCATAGAATAAATACTCTTGATTTTTGGTGAAGTTCATACCAGGATGCAATATAATTGTCAAAAACAAGTGTTAATTATTTAAGCTTGTTTAAGTGAGAGTTGTTTAAACTATGTAGCCTGTTTTTCCCTGTGCCCTCTGTGTAAAATGATTTCCTCTACAATGCTTTCACACAATATGATTAGTTAAAGCTTCAACTTTTCCAAAAGTTCACAGGATTTTATGCTGTTCTCTCCTTAAATGGTCATTGCTCATACACTTTGACATTTGTTCCTTTATGTCAATCTTAACTTCTTCCATCCACCTGGGAAGTCACTGCATTTTTATTGATAAAGTTTTTCAGAAGGAATTTTCCATTGCCTCCTTCCTAGGACTGAGAAAGTGAATAACTGGTCCAAAGTTTCCCATCTGGTTTTGCTTCTACAGAAGGACTAGACATCACTGTCTCATGGATTCTAGAGTGGTGCCTAAAGCACCACACAAAACAGGTTCTCACTGATTTTAGCAGTAACATGCAACAACATGTCAATTGCAAGAGATAAATACTCCATTATCTAATAACTGAAGAAACTACAACAGATGTAAATAGATGTACACCAGAATGATATTTTATTAAAATGAGCTTGAGAATGATTTCATCCAAGCTGCTAATAAGGTATACTAAAATGTTTATTCAGGTTTAGTGTTATCTATGCCATCATCTGTCCAATGCCTTTTAAAATTTATTCCATGTAAATGTACTAATAAAAATTGGATCCTATATTTATACTTATATTGAATGTTTCCTTGTTGTTTTCTTGCCTTGTTTGTGAATTTTTCCTACATTAGATTTTACTCAATAAAGTCTTTGACCATTTATCTCATTTGCATGGGTATTACTTTCTAATCTGTGGTGGGATTCAATTTTTTTTACTACCGGTTCTGTGGGCGTGGCTTGGTGGGCGTGGCAGGTGAAGGATACTGTAAAATCTCAAGTCAGAGATGGTATTTGCTGGTTCTCCAAACTACTCAAAATTTCCACTACTGGTTCTGCAGAACTGGTCAGAACCTGCTGAATACCACCTCTGTTTCTAATTTATAAACATAATCTTCAGATTTTTATGTGGCGTATTCAACAAATCCACACTTTTCAAGAGTCCTTTTAATGCCAATTCCATCTGGAGATGTCCAGGATGCTGGGAAGGCAATGAAATGTGTGAGTCTTACACAGAGAATTAGAATTTTGGAGTTCTATAAAGATTCACCACCCCCTTTATTCAGCAAATATGAGGAAGAACAGTCTCCAAAAATTTTACTTTTGAAATATGAGAAATCAAAACATGTTAATAAATTCTCAAAATACAGTGCTCATATACATTACCATTATTCTACCTCAGAATTATGGCATATGATTACCAAGTTAGAACACAGGGAATAGATTTCTACTGGTCTTTAAACTTCACATCCCCTACTTATTTAAAGAAAAGCTTGAATTTTCCACTCCTATATTAATGATGTGGGCTCTTTAGGCTATCTTGCCCCATCCATGGTGGGCAGGATTGAGGATGGAAATTCTTAAAATAGGAGGTGATACAGAATCCCAAGTGATAAAAGTTTAGTCACATTTTCTCACTTGATTCATATCCATATTTCATCTACTGAATTTCTAGGTATAATTGGACAGGCGTCATTCTACCAATTTTCCTTTAGAAATATTCTTACTATGCATTTTTCTTAGAAGTTTTGTAATTATATTATAATTGTTTCAAATATACTTTACAAGTAAAAGATGCTGAAGTATGACACATGTTCTCCTGGGTAAGTGGTAGGGGCCATAGGAGTGGGATAGTATAAATTACACAATTACATATGCATGTATATATATGTATATATGCAGGTCTTGGCGTGTTCGGGTCTTTTCCCGTGTAAGATTGAGAGTATCTTGGCAATATTTCGATGAGGTCCCACTCACCATCTTCAGGCTGGTGCTTTTGGCTTCGTGCTTGTGCGAGCAAAGCGTGATTGGAGCTGCCGTCTCCCTATATATACTGATGAGGAGGTTGGCTGTGTTGTCATTTCTTGATTGGTTGATGGAGTTGATGTTTGCAGATTGGCTGGCTTTTTTGTAAGAACATGTATGGCTGAGGTATTAGCTGTGTGTCTCTCAGCCTCCTGTGTTGTAACAACCTGGGTACCCAGACATCTTGTATCTTGATTGGCTGGCAGCATACTCCATTAAAGTAACACAATGCTGCCAGCCAATCAAGATACAAAAAGAGCCAAAAAACAGACAGAAGATATTAGAGACACCAATCAAGCAGAACACAGCAAACTCCGAGACCAATAAACACAGACCAAGACTCCCAACCAATCAGGATGAAGAAAAAACCATTCTGGCACAGCAATAGGCTGCCCCAAATTTAAATCTGAAACCACTGTAAAAGTCTGACTCACAGACGGACACAATACAGAAGCCTGATGATGGCAGATGAGATTCTGCTGAAACGTTGCTACAACTTTAAAAGAACAACTACAATGACGTGGGAAAATACCCGAACCAAGCCGAACACCATATATATATATATATATATATATATATATATATTGTATGTACAGTGATTTTCTAAAACCAATATTTATATAAACCCTTTTCTAAATATTAACCACTGTGTATATAATCTATGAGATTTTGTACTGATTTCTATGGATTTATTTTATTATTTATTGTATTATAAGTTTTATAAGTCTGTATGGGCTTATATTGTGTCTCATTCTCTGAGCCTTGTTCTCTGATTGCATGTATCAGCAATCTCATCAGGCAGCCATATTCTCCCTAACAAGGAATATGGCTTGCAATATAACAGTACAATAATCATGCTTTTTTGGACTCCCACATAAATGCAACTGAGTTCTTTTATTTGGTAACCATTGGCATTTATTAGCTTTCTAGAAGTTTCCTGTTACTTTTTTTGTTCTTTCCCTCTAAAAATGGCAGAATTATTATCCCACCTCTAGGTATGTGGACATACCTAGACAAGGTCAAGCTTTTCCCCTACCTGTGGCATGCAGAATAGAGGGTGAGGTTTTTCGTTTGTTTGTTTTACAAAAATTGGGGGTCAAAGAGAATTTTTAAAAAATGAAATATGTGCCAGGGAAGTCTTCTCACTGGATTGTTTTTTACCTTTCAGAATTGAAACTGCAGCTCCCATTCTGTTAATAATCTGAAATATTATTATTCTATGTGATATGATATGATAACTGGTCCTAGAGGAAGCTATTGTGTTCTTGATGGTCAATTATGTTAATGAGCACAGAGAAGTCAGTTTTATTTACATTTGCTAAACATGTTAATAAGCAGGCGGAAGTCAGTTTTCTTTTGGTGTACAAGTCTCTTGAGAGAAATAAACAAGATTAATAAACATCCAGAATAGAAATATCTAGACTATAGATAGTTTCACTACATGAAAATTAGTGGGACTGCATTGACTTAAAGAGAGATTTGTAGAGATTTCTGTGTAGACTTTAAATAATGAATTTACTACATTGGTACCTTTTCCACATGATAATTATGAAGAATAAAAAAACAGTTATAATTTTCAAAAATTTGGACTAAATCTTCATGAACTGATCTCTAATAGGTGAATTCGCATTGGCAAAGTCATCTCATAATCTATCTGTATATGAATTTAAAAAATGCATGGTAAGATTTTTGTTTTTAAGCAAGCTATGTATTATTGTTGAAAATGTTCTTGCATGACATTCAACATTGTAAAAAAAAAAATGCTGAGATGTTACAATTGCAGTATGTCTCATTTTCTGTCCAAACTTTACTACAAACATTGGTTTTTATTGGATGGGATACTGTCTTTTCAAACTGAGCTTTAATTTCCTGCTGATTGTTGGATAAGGAGATTTATTAATTTATTATTCTAATATTTGAGGTCTTTTGATTAAATTTAACAGTGGTAAAATTGTGTGTTTATCAGCAAATGAATATCAAAGTAGCAGTTATGTTGTAAATTAAATTGTATAATTTTCTATTTAACAATATGCTGTTAAATATATGTTTAATATGGTTTTTATGTATTGTTTAAAGGCTTTTTATGCTATTATTTTAGCGTAAAATCTGGTAGGGAAATTGAGAAAAAAACCATTGCCATTGCTTACATCAATACACACACAGACAGAAATTATACATTTGCTTTCAGTATTTCCAAATAGGACATATAACAAAATATTTTTATATTTGTGGGCATCATACATTGAAATTCTTCAATTCTCCAACACTACCACAGTCTTGTAGAAGTGCATACACATAATAGGTCTAATTATTCCAAATAATCTTTCACTGACAAAAAATGACTTTTGTCAACTTTGTTCTACTCTTAGCCAATGGTTTTGATTACTACAAGATATAATATAATTTAAAAGAGGAAAGTAGGAAAAATGTGACATTAGTGGCTGTTTCTTTATTATAGATGGGTAAAAATGGGAAACTGCTCTAATATCTCCATCATACAACCCTGTTTTCCGTCTTCTGATCCTCTGTTCATTCTCCCCATGCTTTATGTTTCTTAATGTTTTCTATTCTCACCATATATCAAAATGCCACTTCCAAAATTTTACCTAACTGAATTTCCCTCCTTTCTTTCCTTGCAGTTATTCCAGCTTCGTCATAAATAAAACATGGAGAACCAAACCACAGTGCCTTACTTTCTGCTTCTGGAATTCTCAAAAAATCGGCATCTGCAGCTTTTACATTTCTTTTTCTTCTTTGTGTTATATCTGGCAACTGTAACCACCAATCTTCTTATCATCACTGCAATAGCTTTTGACCATCGACTACACAGCCCCATGTACTTCTTTCTCATGAATTTAGCTCTGCAGGACATTGGCATTGTTTCAGTCATTGTCCCCAAATCCATGATAAATTCTCTCATGGACACCAGACACATCTCTTACTTTGGTTGTGTTACTCAAAACTGCCTCTTTCTCTCCTTTGAAGTTTCTGATTTCTCCCTCCTGACAGTCATGGCATATGATCGGTATGTTGCCATTTGCCACCCACTGCACTATGAGATGGTGATGAATTGGAAATACTGTACTGAAATAATAATTCTAGTGTGGGTTACAGGTCTCCTCTATGGAATGTTGCATACCATTAGCACTTTTTCCATCCTTTTTTGTTCTAATGTGGTCAACCAATTCTTCTGTGAAGTTCCACAATTGCTAAAACTATCCTGCTCTGGATTAAATCTACTTGAGGTTGGATTTCTTGTGGCCAGTATCATTGTTGTACTAGGTTGTTTTATTTTTATCATTGTATCTTATGCAGTGATCTTCAAGACAGTATTAAGAATCCCTTCTGAAAAAGGAAGACAAAAGGCCTTATCTACTTGTATTCCCCATCTAACAGTCGTGTCTATGTTATTATTAAATGGATGCATTGCCTATCTGAGACCTTCTTCTAACACTCCATCTTACTTTGATTTTGTTTTAACTGTTCTGTATGCCCTCATTCCACCCCTGTTCAATCCAATCATCTATAGCATGAGAAATAAGAATATCAAATATGTCCTTTCTCAAATGTGGAGGTTTTGATAAATTATTTCAATGTTGTATATATATATATAACATTGAAATAATTTATCAAAACCTCCACATTTGAGAAAGGACATATTATATATATATTAATTTTCCTTCTCTTAATAAAGGAATAAAAGTAGAAATGGATAGTTGGGATGGAGGCAAATCCAACAAACAGAAAAACCATAGAACTCAAGATGTTATTTGCAAAAATCCTGCATCCCTAATTATGTCAATTTAGTTTACCAATGCTAAATATGAATGTTTGGCATCTCTGGAATTCCACAGGCTTGGAAAATTTGCTTGGGAAAATGACATTGTGGGTTTGATAATGACCCGTTGTGATGGAATGCTAGCGATACTACAACTGTGTAGTGATATAGAATCTGATTCTGAATTTGAGGAGAAGTTAGTTTTTTGAGATAAGCCTGTCAAGAAACCAACTCCTCAGGTTAACCTGAATTATGCTGATATTTTTAGAATATGAAAAGCCTGCAGTATTGCATTCTAATGACTGTGTCACCATGGCACTCAGTAGTAAACAGTGCAGGGAAAAACATCTAAGATTATCTTATTGCAAGGAACAATGTATTGCAGAAAACAAAAAATATTTCCCAACAAAACTGAGACAATGTAATTTAGTTTTTGACATGTGTCCTTACATAACTCTCTAAATTTTATTTACTGTGTATCTTGTTCTGTGAGATTTTATTTATTTATTTCTATTACATTTACTGAACTCCTTATGCTATTATTAATATTTTATAGGTCTCTGTAGGTTTACATTGTATCTCATTCTATGAGCCTTGTTTTAGTATATATCTGAAGTTTCCTCAGGTAGCCAAATGCAGACTACAAAGGGGTGTAACTTGGAATAAAACAATGTAATAATCATCTTGCTTGTTTGGCCTGCCATCACAAATTCCAACAGTTTCTATGGTTTTATTGTATACCTTATTTTATTGGCATTCCACTAGATTTCTTTTTTTTCTTTTTCTTTTTATAAAAAAGTTTGTTTTTATATTTTTAACAACAAACATAGACAAACATAAATATAAGACAACAAATAAAAATCTTCTTTCAATTGTACAGCGTTTCAGTTGGTACATATTTCTTGTGCACAATATCTATAATCTTTTCCTCTTATGTTTAAATTTGCATTCATGTTACATTAATCAACTTTTCATATCATATTATATTGTTATTACTTCATCATTAGACTTTGATTTCAAATACACATTGTCCTTTAAAGCAAATCTCAGTTCTTACTAATTTTAGTTCATATTATAATTAATTCCAAAATAATCAATTATAACATATCATTACTATTAAATTATACTTCAATTTCCTACATTTCTATCTAACTATTGGTAAAATAAATCCCATATCTTAAACTACTCTTTTTCTTCTTGCTGTCTAATTGCTAATGTTAAGCAACTCATTTCTGCATATTCCATAATTTTCTTAATCACATCCTCCTCCCTCAGAATTTTCTCATTTCTCCAATTTTGAGCAATACAATTCTAGCTGTAGTTAAAACCTTAATAATAAGATAAGTCAGTTCTTTGTTAAAACCTTCGGGTAATATTCCCAACAAAAATATCTCAGGTTTTAAATCTATATGTTGTTTTATCAGTAAATTCTTTATAGAACCATTCTATCTTACTATCTTTATCATATCTGGAATGTATTTGCACATATGAATACCAATGCATATTTATCCCTTGCTCATCTAATTCTTACTTTGTTTTGAGTTCATCCTTTTCATTTAAAATCTCACCATATAACAACGTCTTCCATTTAAAAAAATAATTGGATAAGCAAATGCCTCTATTGTTGATAACCAGGCTGGTATTTTCAGATAATGTTGCTTCTTATTTTCTCCCAAGTTGATAGCAAGGCATCTCAGATATAATGTCTCCTAAAATACCCATGTGCTTTACTTTCTTTATACCATAAAAATGCATGCCACCCTAATTGTAAATCATGGCCTTCCAGAGTTAGCAATCTAACATTTCTCAAAAAAATCCATTCTTTCACCCACACCAGTGTTACAGCCTGGTAGTATAATTCCCAATTGGGTAATCCAATTCTGTCACAATCTGTTGTTTATAATAATTATCTTCCTTTAATGTTCTGCATCTTGCTGTCAATTGTATTCCCAAATATTTTACTTTGTTTGTGATCTGGATATTTAATCTGTCCATCAATTCTTTCTTTTGTTTTTCCATTATGTTCTTAACTAACATCTTGGTTTTATCTTTATTTCTTTTTAGTCTTGCTACCTGTCCATATTCTTCTATCTTTTGTATCAATTTAGATGCTGTTTCCGATGGTTCTTCTAATATAAAGACCAGATCATCTGCAAATGCTTGTAATTTATATTCTTCCTTTTTTATTTTCATTCCCTATATTTCCTTATCTTTCCTAATGTTTCTATTAAGCACTTCCAAAGTTAATATAAACAACAGTGGCAACAGAGGACATCCTTGCCTAGTTCCTTTTCTGATGTTAATATTACTTTCAAATCTCCATTTATCATTACTTTTGCAGATTGTTTGTGATATGTAGTCTCAATCACCTTAATAAATCTTTCTCCAAAGCCCATCTCTTCCATTTGCAATAACATAAACTGCCAATTTACATTATCAAAGGCTTTCTGTGCATCTAAAAATACCAAGGCCATTTGCTTCTCTGGATGTGCTTCATAGTATTCCAGTGTATTCAGAATTATTCTCGTGTTATCTTTTATTTGCCTCTTGGGCAGAAATCCATTTTGATCAGTATGTATAAAGTGATTCAAATATTTTTTAAGTCTTTCTGCCATTATTGAGGTGAATATTTTATAGTCTGCATTCCGCAGGGACATAGGTCTATAGTTTTTTATTTGTTGCAAGTTGGTATAAGAGTAATATAAGCCTCTGTCCATAAATTGGGTATTTTAGTTTTGGCTAAAACCTCATTCATTACTTCAAGCATTATGGTATTTAAAGATTCCTGCAAAGTCTTATAAAATTCCATTGGTAGCCCTTCCGGGCCTGGAGCCTTTCTAGCATTTTGTCTGTTTATCACTTCTGTCAGTTCCATCATTATTATTTCCCCTTCTAGCATTACCTTAGTTTCTTCAGGTATTTGGGATAACTCTGCTTTTTGCAAATATTGTTTAACTTTTTCTTCTTCAATATCCTCTCGATCATATAATTTTTCATAGTACTTCTGTACTATTTCTCCCGCCCCCATTTCCATTACAAACCATTCAATGCTCATCTATCAATTGTATTATCCTTTTTGTTTCTCTCTCCTTTTTCTTTTTCTTTTAAATATACTTTATTAATTTTTACAATTAAAATAGACCAACACACACATAAATGCAAGAGAGAAAAAGAAGACAAGAAAGAAAGAAAAAAGACTAGAAGGGAAAAGATAGAAAACAATTAAAAACATTTTCATCTTCAACAATTTGTGAGACCTCCTTTTTATCCTTATTTTATACCTTATACACAATTAATCCTTACATATATCTATATATCACTACTATAATTCTATCATATCTTCTTTTGCCTTTTAGTGTGAAGCCTATCTTTGATCTATCCATTTGTACCAGCTGTTCCAGCTGTCATAATATATTGAAGTGTCTTTATCTTTTAATGCCAAGGTTAATTTGTCCATTTCTGCACAACTTGAAATTTTTTGAATAATCATCTCTGATGGAACATGAGGCTGTTTCCAACATTGTGCAAAAGCCAATCTGGCCACTGTCAAAATATGTATTATGATATATTTCACTTTTTTTGGTAGTTCTTTATCAAAGATCTCTAATAGAAAGGACTCTGGTTTAAATTCGATCTGTTCTCTTGTCATTTCCTCCAGCCAATTTCTAATTTTCTGCCAATATTTTTGAGCTTCTGTACAAGACCACCACATATGGAAGAAAGTTCCCTCTTTTTGTTTGCATTTCCAGCAGTCCGGTCTCATATTGGGGTGCATCTTCACTAATCTCGAAGGAGGAAGGTGCCACCTGTAAAACATTTTATAGGCATTTTCTTTGTACGCTACCAATTTTGTGATTTTGTTATTTCTACTCCAGACCTTTCCCCATTCTGTTAAATGATACTACGTCCTATGTTCCTACTCCAGGCTATCATGTTCCCTTTAACAATTTCTTCCTCTAATTCTACCTCTAATAAATAATTATAAAATTTTGTTATATTTTTTTTGCCTGATCCTAATAAAATTTTATCTAATTTCTGGAGTTTATTATTAATTCCAAATTCTTTCTTGTCCTGTTTGTATCTACTTTGAATTTGAAGATATGCCCACCGATCAATTTTTAATCCCTGATTTTGAAGGTCTTGCCACAATTTCAGATTTCCTTGTGTATCCAATAGGTCCTTATATTTAATCATTTTAGTAATATCCAAATTATTTGGGTGGATCATTGCCTCCATTGTTGAGATCCAAATTGGTATCTTTAAGTAGTGTTTTTTCCATATTTTCTTCCAATTAGTCAATAATGAATCTCTGATTAGGTGTCTGTGAAAATATTTCTGGCTAGTTTTCCCAATATCTCATAAAAAAGCATGCCACCCCCTCTGTAAGTCATGGCCTTCTAAGAATAATATTCTCTTATAAGTCAAAATCACCCATTCCTTCAACCATACTAAAGAGGCTGCACCTATAATACAACTCCCAATTTGGAAGTGCCAGCCCTCCCTTTCTCTTCATATCCTGCATTGCCTTTAAGTTTATTCTAGGTTTTTTTTCCCTTGCCTAATGAATTTTGCAGTTATTTTATTAAGTTCTTCAAAAAAACTTTTTGTGTACTTTAATTGGAATCGTCTGAAATATATAGAGGAATTGTGGAAGAATATTCATTTTAATAGCAGCAATCCTGCCTAATAATGAAAGTTGCAGCTTGGCCCATGTTTCTAAATCCTTCTTTACCTGTTGCATTAATTTATCATAATTATTTTCTTTAAGTGTCTTACAATATGCTGTCAACCATATTCCTAAATATTTAACTTTCTTTATCACTTGTAGTCCCATAACTTCTTCTAGTTCTAATTTCTGTTTTTCTGTTAAATTTTTGGTCATTAATTTTGTTTTCTTCCTGTTAATTTTTAGTCCTGCTACTGCTCCAAATTATTCTAATTCATTGATCAATTTTTGTCCTCTTTCTATTGGTTCTTCAATGAAAAAAATCATATCATCCACAAACACTTGCAACTTATATTCTTCTTTCTTAACCTTTAATCCTTTTATGTCTGGGTTCTGTCTAATTCACGTTAATAATGCTTCTAGTGATAATATGAAGAGCAGGGGTGAGAGTGGGCAGCCCTGTCTGACTCTTTTTTCTATTTTTATTGGGCGGGTATATTCCCCGTTTATTATAATATTTGCCTGTTGTGTACCATAAATGGTTGTTTTATATTTTCAAATTTGATGCCTAAATTCATATTATAATTTTTTTGGATTAAAAATTGCCAATTTAAATTATTGAAGGCCTTCTTTGCATCTAAAAACATAAGTGCGATTTGTTTTTCGGGGTGAGTTTCATAAAATTCTAAAACATCTAATACTATTCTTAAATTATTCCTGATTTGTCGAGAGGAATCCATTTTGGTCTTCATGTATATGCTCATTTAACATTCTTTTTAGTCTACTTGCTCTAATAGAGGTAAATATTTTGTAATCAGTATTTAGCAAAGAAATTGGCCTATAATTTTGTATATATCGGGGATCTGAATCCTCCTTCGGGATCAGCAAAATCAATGCTCCTCTCCATGAATCCGGCATCCTGGCTGCCAATAAGACGTCATTAAAAACTTCCACCATAAGAGGTCCTATTTGTTCTGCTATTGCCTTGTACAGCTCCCCTGGGATCCCATCTGGTCCCGGGGATTTGTTGTTTTTCTGGTTCTCTATTGCTGATTTCAATTCGAGCCAAGTAATATCTTTGTTTAATAATTCTTCCATTTCTTCCCCAATTGCTTTATCCTTCATTTCATCTAAATAGTTTCTTATCCTATCTTCGTTAACTTCTTCCTTTTTATATAACTCTTCAAAATACTTGTGGGCAATTTCTTTTTTCTGTTCTATCCCTTGTAGTATATCCCCCTTTCCATCTATTAGCTGATAAATCAATCTTTTTTCTTTCCTTTTTTTAAGTCTATATGATAGCCAGATATCTCCCTGGCTTGTTGGCATGCTCAAAATAAGTTTGTCTAGTTGTATTCAGATTTATAATCATTTTCTCTTGTTCAATTAAATTCAATTTATGTTTAGTGATTGTTATCTGATTTTGCAATTTTGAATCCTTTGGGGTACTCTAGTTGAGTTTCTAATTCCTTAATTTTTTGTTGTAATTTGTTTTGCTGGGTATATTTTTCTTTACTCCTCTTGGCATTATAAGAGATTGTTATACCTCTTATTACTACTTTCATTGTATCCCAAATGTTTTGTTTCATAGTTGCTCCATTATCATTTTCCTTTAAAAAATAGTTTAATTCCTCCTTAAGTTTGTTAGTATATTATTTTTCTCTTATTAACAGAGTATTTAATGTCCATCTTTTCTTGGGTTTTTCCCTACCCTTCCATATTAGCTGAATTGGATTGTGATCTGCCCATTCATTGGGTAGGATTTCAATCCCTTTTATCTCATTTACTATTTCCCCATTCATCCATGCCATATCAATTTTGTCCATATTTGATGAGGATTTGAATAGAATGTAAATTGTTTTTTCTCAGGATGTAATCTTCTCCATATATCAATAAAATTTAACTCCTTCATAATTTCCATGCATATTTTGGGAAGCTCTCTTTTTTTCCCTTTCTTCCTCCCCCCCATTACTGTGGTCTTTTTGATAATCAGCAGTAGAATTAAAGTCCCCTATAATACAAATATTTCTTTTTTCCAATCCTACTATTTTCCCATAAAGATGCTTTAAAAACTCTTTTTGATCTCCATTCGGGGTGTAGATTACCACTAAGAGAATTGGGATGGCATTAATCCAGATCTGCAAAACCAGAGTTCTTCCCTCAGGATCCGACCATATTAAATCTGCTTTCATATCCTCTTTAACATATACTGCAATCCCTTTCTTTTTCACTGCATCTGCTGGTGCAGTGAATAGCTTCCCTAATTTCTGACATTCTAAGTATTTTTCATCTGATTTCTTTATATGAGTTTCTTGTAGACATACTATATCAGCATTTTGTTTGATTAATTTGGCTATTATCCTTTTCCTTTTTATTGTCAAGTTTAAATCATTTATATTAATTGATATTAGTTTCTTTTCTTCTTCCATTTATTTATTTATTTATTTATTTATTTATTTATTTATTTATTTATTTGATTTGATTTGTCAATTGTTTACAAGATAATAAGTATAAGTGTATACATAGTTGTGAATACATGAGATGGGTACATATAAGAAAAATAAAAGAATAGAGAAACAATAGGACAGGGACGGTAGGCACGTTGGTACGCTTATGCACGCCCCCTACAGACCTCTTAGGAAAGGGGTGAGGTCAATGGTAGACAGTCTAAGGTTAAAGTTTTTGGGGTTTGGGGAAGAGACTACAGAGTCGGGTAGAGTATTCCAGACATTGACTACTCTATTGCTGAAGTCGTATTTCCTGCAATCAAGTTTGGTGCGGTTTACTTTGAGTTTGTATCTATTGTGTGCTCTTGTGTTGTTATGGTTGAAGCTGAAGTATTCATTGACAGGTAGGACATTGCAATGTATGATTTTATATACCATGCTTAAATCAGACCGAAGACGGCGTAATTCAAGGTTTTCTAGTTCTAGAATTTCAAGTCTGGTGGCATAAGGTATTCTACAACGAGTAGAAGAGTGGAGAACTCTTCTTGTGAAATATTTCTGGACTTTCTCAATTGTGCTAATATCAGATACGTAATGAGGGTTCCAGACTGATGAACTGTATTCGAGTATTGGTCTAGCAAATGTTTTGTATGCTCTGGTTAGTAGTGTGAT
>NW_020716990.1:259522-299694 GCF_900518725.1 Notechis scutatus | reverse complement strand
GTATTGAACAGCTTTACATCATCAGCGAAGAGAACGCAATTGCTCTTAATATGATCACAGAGGTCGTTTATGTAGAGTATGAAGAGAGTTGGTCCTAGAACACTGCCCTGAGGGACACCACTATTGACAGGTACTGGATTTGATAGGACTCTCCCGATTTTGACCATTTGTTGTCTGTTTGATAGGAATGCTTCTATCCAGTTATTCAGTTGTCCAGATATACCATAGGATTTTATTTTTAGGAGTAGTTTGTCGTGTACCACTGAATCAAAGGCTTTACAGAAGTCTATGTAGATTGCGTCTATTGCTTTGCCCTGGTCGAGTTGAGTCGTCCATATGTTTTTGCAGTGTAAGAGTTGCAGATTACAGGATAGTTTTTTTCTGAAACCAAATTGTTTATTGGAGAGTAGGTTGTTTGTCTCTAAGTGGAGGATGATGGATTGGTTAATAATTGATTCCATGACTTTGCAGGTGACGCAGCATAAGGAGATTGGTCTGTAATTTTCAACTAGGCTTAGGTCTCCCTTTTTGAAGATGGGGATGACTGTGGCTTGTGACCATAGGTTAGGCAAGGAGCTGGTCCTGAAAGATTTTTCAAAGATTATGCTTAGAGGTTTGGCTATGGCAGTGGATATCTTTCCTAAGAAGTAGGCACATATTCCATCTGGTCCAATAGATAGGGATGGTTTTAGATTGCGTAGTGATTTTTCAACATTGTCTTCTGTGAAATCGATATGTATTAGGTCATTGTTGTTATCTGTGGTACGGTTAGGAAATACTGGGCAAGATCCATTGCTGTTTACAAATACTGAGCCGAAGAATGTGTTAAAGATGTTGGCTTTAATGGTTAATTAGTTAATTAACCATTAAATGGTTAATATAATTAATAATAAAATGGTTAATTTAATTAGTTCTGTTTCACTTTTTGTCTTGTAATGGCTCCGGTCTCTCCTTGTGCCTGAAGATGTGTCCTACTTTCTTCTCTCTCCTGTTGTAATTGAGTTGATTTCCTTGATTTCCTAAAGATCCATCTCTGTTCTTATGATAGCCTTGATATTCCTGGGAGTTCGTTTCCAGTTCATCCTTACTGCTCTGGTCTTCCGGGCCTACCAACCGTTCATAAATTCCTGGGCCTTTTCCATAGAGTCTATTTTGATTTTCCTCTCATCCCAAGAAACTAACATCCCCTCTGGGATTAGCCATTTAAATATGATTCTTTTCTGATTTAGGTAAAATGCTAAGAATTTATAATCTCGTCTTTGTTCTCTTGCTCTTCTTGGTATTTGTTTGAGAACCAAGACTTCTCTGCCTTTACACGTGATTGATTCATCTCTTGACATCCTATGTATGATATCCCGGACACTCCTTCTTGCAAATCATATATGGACTTCTCTTGGGCATTTATGGCATCTTGCATAATTAGTGCTAACCCTGTAAACTTCATCAAACTCCCTCAAGATGTCATCTTTATCCTTTTCCAATAGTCCAGCCAATATTCCTACCATTAGTTGTCCCAAGTTTTCTTCTTTTGATTCCACTATATTTTGGAATCTCAAGTATGTAGCAGCCTTATCCATCCCTAGGTAGACCAGTGAGTCCTCCATTTCTTTACTCACATTCTTTAAATGTTCATCTACTCTTTCTAATTTCCTTTCAGTTCGTTCAGTCCTTTTCTCTACCTCTTTTATTGTTACCCAACTTTGTTCTCTACTTTGGAGATATCCGCTTTCATTTCTGCTTTTAATTTCCCAATCTCCTCTTTTAATTCATTGATATCTGCTCTCGTCTCATTATGGTTTTTCATCAATGTTTCTTGCAGCTTCATCATCAATTCCTGTAAAGTAAGCAGAATTGATTGGATATTGGCATTCGAGATGTTAGCTTTTTTCTCCACTGGTAATGTTTCTTCAATGTTTTTTTTTTTGTGCCATGGGTGAAGCTGTTGCTGATGTGGTTGTTAACGTCGGGGTGACCTTTCTTCCAGTTTTCAGAGTTGCAGTTGTTGTGGAAGTCATTTCTTTTAAGATTTGTTTCTGTTGTTGTAATATATTAATTATATTATTCCAAATTAACATACAGTAATAGAATCTCTATATTAGGATTGACTGGTATCTAATTACTTAATCTATCTATCTGCTGGATATCTGTACTCTTTACCAATTACTGGAGTATAATTTCATATAGATAAAAATATTATCACTGTATTATTTTAAATCCAAATTCTAATCACATATATAATTTTGTAAGGCCTCAATGCTCAGCCTCTATACATGACTTCACACAATAGAAAAATTATATAAATATTATATCCAAATCCAACTATATTTAAATATTATAAATAAATATATGCATTATCTAACCTTATTTTGAATATTCTTAAACACAAACGGTATTACATTCATCCCCAAGTGGATTAATTAAATATTTAGAGTGATCGCACAATGAATTGTAATATTAATATATGAAATCCTTTATAGTTATTAATTAAATAATACTTAATGTTCTTACTATTTTTCCTATATATCTAATCAAAGTATATCACTATTATTAATAAATCAATTAAATCAATTAATTCAATTATTTAACAACCAATTACAACAATCAATTTTTCTTTCCCTAGTATACATATTTATAAACATTATAAAGAGAGATTGAAAAAGGAGAGATAGTTCATCATAGTGCTGGAAGGTGGGGGAATAAAGAAAAATGAGCAGATGTATACAGGAAAAAGGGAGTAAAGAAGGGGAAAAAGGAGTTTTAAGGTAAGTTTTTAGCTTTCTGTCTTTAAGTTTTAAGAGCTTACACTCCAAACGCACCTTTTTCAATTTATATGCTGGCCATCTGCCTGGTTTGTTTGCATTTTTGAAGAAATTCTGTTTAGCTCTCCAAATTTTTGTGCCAATTTTTCTTTTTCCATTAACCCCAACTTGTGTTTAACTACTTCCATTTGGTTTTTAATCTCCTTCTTTTGTGGATATCTTTGTAGTTCTTCCTCCAGTTTCTTGTAGTCTTCCTCCAATTTTTGTTGTGTTTGTCTTTTTTTAAATATTCCTTCTTCTTTTATAATTTATAATCAAACCTCTGGTGTAGGCCTTCATTGTATCCCATACATTTTGTAGTAAAGTTTCTTCCTTGTTATTTTCTTTGAAAAAAAAAAAGCTAGTTCCTTTTCCATATTTTATATAAATTCTTTTTCCTTCAAGAATGAGTTGTTCAAAGTCCATCTTGATCTTTTCTTTTGACCCTGCCATTTGACCCATACTGGGTTATGGTCCACCCAAGTACTTGTTTCTATAGTTACTTCTTGAATGTTGGAGATTAGCTCTATTGACATCCAAATCATATCAATTTTTGACCTTGATAAATGTCTATTGGAATAAAATGTATATTGTCCATTCTTAGAGTTCATTTCCCTCCAAACATCTTGGATGCTTAATTCCTCTACCATTTTGAAAAAGGATTTCAGGAGTGTCTTTCCATTTTGTTTATTTGTGTTCTGTGTTTTATAATCCAACTTTGTATCCACTATCACATTAAAATCTCCCAAAATACATATATTATCATATTCCAATTCTATTATTTTCTTATGCAATTTTTTGTAAAATTCTTCTTGCTTTTCATTTGGTGCATAAATTTCTACTAAAAGTATCTTTAAGTTGTTGTCAATTATTTTCACCATCAATATTCTTCCTTCTTCATCTGTATAAATTAATTTAGATTTGATTGTGTTTTTAATATATAGAGCTACTCCTCTTTTATTTTGTTGTGCCAATGAAGTGTATACATTCCCAATTCTAGGATAGTTCAATACTTGGACATGTTGTTTTTTAATATGGACTTCTTACAAGCAGATTATATCTAATTTTAATTTTTCTAGTTTATGAAATTTTTTTTTTCTTTTGATGGCTGAATTCAGTCCATTTATATTTATTGTAATCAATTTTTTTCTTTCATTTTTTATACTTTATATGTAGGGTTTATTGCTCTCGTTATCTTTTGCTCTTTTGGTTCTTTTGGTTCTACCCTTCCACCTATTGCACCTTCTTCTCGTATCTTTTCATCTCTTTTTTCTTTATCTCTTACTTCAACCATCTCCTCTCAAAGTTTAACTATTTCCTTGTCTCACTTCTCTTTTTCTTTTCTGCTGTAATATTCACCATAAAATAATTCTGCTCTCTCTATTGAGTCCAATCTGTGCCTTTACTCTTGCCAAGTAAATATTTTTGGGGGGTTTGTCAATTGCTTACAAGATAATAGTTATAAGTAAAAACATAGTTATGAATACATGGATACATATAAGAAAAATAAAAGAAACAATAGGACAGGGATGGTAGGCACATTGGGTTTTCTATAAAAATACTGAAGTCTGTAGAGATTCTCAGTCATCTAGGTCATGACTGTCCCAAAAGTGCTTTACCTGGAGGGAACTAGACTTTCTTGTTTGTTCTTTGCGGTTTTGCTCCGCATTAGGAAGGCTTCTCCCTGGGTGGTCGAATGCATCAAGAAAGACACCAACGCAGGTTCTATCTTGGGTGAGCTGCCCCTCTCATAAGCTCGGGGAAGCTCTTTTATTAAAAAATACACAGTGATACGTCACAAGCAGTGAAGTCTATCCAATCATTAAGTTACATGAGTAGGAATATTAGTGCACACATAGTAACATCCAATCACAGTTACATGGTCAGTTTAAAAGGTACTAAGTAGCAAATCAGCGCTTACATTCCAGTTATTTGCCCATGATGACGTGTTTGTTGATTGATGTTGTCTGTTCCTGGTACGCGCTTTCAACCTATGTGAGGCCTAGCCTGTACCGAAGTTGTAGAAACTAATTTATTACTGCAGTTCTTTGAAGATGTTTTGCTTCTCATCCAAGAAGCTTCTTTAGGTCTGACAGGATGGTGGGGAATGGAAGGATTTATATTCCTTGCATCTATAATTCACTCCCTTCTTAATTTAAATGTTCATCAAGAATTGATATTCTCTTCTCAAATCTCTCACTTTTCTCAGTACTTGTTTTAAGACTGTTATCTCCTTTCCTTTATATTTCAATGGGTCATCCCTTGCTCTCTGTAGTATTTCTGTTTTGTTTGCTTTCTTTGTAAATCTCACGTGGGTTTCTCTAGGTAGTTTCTTTTTCATGGCATATCTTGTATACACTCAGAAAACTTCAACTATTCCATCCATCATTTTTTCTTTGGATATCTCCAAGGCTCCTGCCAGTATTTCTATCATTATTTCTGCAAGATTTTCTCCTTTTTCTTCCTTGGTATTTTGAAATCTCAAATAGAAATCTTCCCTATTCATCTCCCAAGCAATCATTCCTTTTTCCTTGTCTCGTTCAACTGCTATAAGCCTATTATCAATTTCTCCAACTTTTTTCTCTGTCTGGTCTCCTTTTTCTTCTATTTCTTGAAATCTATCTTCATTCTTCATCATCATTTGTTGTATATTCTCTACTTTCTCATCTGTTTTCCCTGTTCTCTCTTTTATTCTTTCCATTCTATCTTCCAAGCATTTTCCTTGTTCTTGTATTGCTTGCATTATCATATGTAATGTAACCTCCTTTTCCTTCTCCTTCTCCTTCTCCTTCTCTCTTTTTCTTTCTCTTTCTCCTGCTGTAACATGGTGTGAATTGGCCACTGCCTAGCTGGGCTTAGAGAGGAGGAGGTAGGAATTGATGAGCCTGTAGTAGCTGTCTTCCTCATCTCTGATTGATTACAATCCTAGTCAAAAAAAATCTGCTTACAACACCTGGAACAATCTTCTTCTATACATTAATCCCATTATAAGGGGGAAAGGATTGGAAATAAAAAGAAAAAGAAAAGAAAAAAATTATGAAGAAAAACCAATTTCACCCAAACATCCAGAGACTAAAATATAAAAACATAAAAAGCAAGAAAGGTGTGAAAGAATCTTTAAATATATAACAGTAATCCACAAATAGTATTAAAAGGGAAAGAAAAAAGAAAAAAAGAGTTGTATTCCAACAGTAGGGCTAAAGTCAAATTGAAGGTTTAAAAAGAGCCAGAAAGATCAGGCCAAGAATGACGACCAGCCATCAAAAAAAGAGAGAGAGAAAGGTATAATTGCAGTTTAAAAATGTGTCATAGAGTAAATCACTGCCACCATGCAACGTCCAAGGCACACTATCAGAATTTCAACAAAATATAATCCAAGGTCACAATAGTCTCTTTTCTTTCAACTTCAATCTCCAGCCACTTAAATTGTTTTACAAGAGGAGCACCTGCATAAACATTTCTTCAGTGCTCAACTCTCTAACTTCTCTTAATGTAAACAGTCTGTGACTGGGATAATTTTCTCACAATTTATTCCTTCAGTTCCTTTGAAAAGATTTTTTAAGTCTCTAGGTGGCAGTGTTACTTTACTTGACTTGACTTTCACTCCTTTGTTACAGTTAATCAGGAAAGGAAAAAAAATCTAAAAAGTTTCTAAAGTAAAAGATTCCCTTTAAGGAGGAAAAAAGAAAACCAACAAAAAATTCAAAGTCTTTCTTTAAAATAAGTGTTAATAATTGTCTTTCTTTAATTATAGTTATAAAGTCCAGTCCAGTTAAGAAATAAATCCTTATTAAAAATGCAGTAAAATAGTTCTAATTGATTTTGGCTGAAGGTTCAATTTCATCGCTTGTTTCCTCTTCTGTCTTCTATATTCTTAAAATATCTCTCCCCCCCTCCCCCAGGGTGTTCTCTTATTTCTTGCCAGAAAAAAAAATTAAAATCTCACCCAAAGCTGACACATTTTCTTTCTTCTTCTTCCCTTCTGAAGCTGTCCCAACCTTTCAGCAGCTTCAATGGCCACTTTCCTCTGCAGCCAGATTGGAGAGCTTTTCCTGGATCAACCAGGGACTTTGTGGTGTCCCTGGGATTGACAGGATGTGCTCTCCTCGACTACCAACTCTACCGTCTGGTTTGGTTCCAATTGAACCTTCTAGCTGTGAGGATATTGATGCCGGTCCCGGAGCCCTGGAATCACTTGTCATATCATTGTGACATCAGCCCGCCCTCCTGGCATTCCACTAGATTTCTATTGATTTTTTAAAGCTTTATATCCATCTTTCCCCTAGTTATTTTATAGAAAAGTATGAATTTTCCACCCCTGTGTTAATGATGTGGACTTATCATTAACCCAGTTCTTAGCTCTTCCCCCATCCATGGTGGACAGGATTGAGGATGGAATTTCTTAAAATTGGAGGTGATACAAATCCCAAATGATGAAACTGCTGTAGAACTTGCTTCAGTCAAGTCTTCTCACTTGATCCATATTTTACCTCCTACAGTTTGGACTGCTACTATGATGGTAACCCCAATTCTGTTAACATCATTCTGAGACAGTATTATGCTGTAAGATAAAAGGTCCTGGAGGAGGCAGCTGTGCAGTTGTTAATGTCTAATTCAGTTAATCAGCACCCAGAAGTCAATTTTATTTTTGTTTGCTAATTATATTAACAAGCACACAGAAGCCAGTTTTATTTTGGTGTATAAGACTCTTGAGGGCAACAAAATAGATTTAATTTAAAAAACATAATAGGAATCTCTTCAACTTCAGATTGCTATTTCATCACATGAAAATTAGTGGGACAGCTTTTGTTCAGTGAAGAGATATTAACACTCTTAAAGCATATAACAGAAGACAGAATCTGTGGAAGAAATAGTAAGTTACTTATGTACAGAAAGCTTAACTGAAAAGGCATTTCCTTCTTTAAAGCAGCATATTGGCATTTATTTAAATATGTCTGGCTTGTTATATCTCTGCCTTGGATTCATATTTTTTTCCATTTTGCAGAGAATTTAATTAAATGATAACATAGTGTTCAGATATGACAGCAATAGAAGTTAGGCTATTTTAGGGAACACGACAAAAGTTTCTTAAAGATTAAGAATTGTGGACTTAAGAAAGTAGATTTAAAGGTATTATGAATCAGAATTCCATTTGTTAGAGATTTCAATGCAGATAGTAAACAATGATTTTAGTAAATCATTAACATGTTGATATATTTCCCACATTATCATTATAAAGAATGAAATATAGTTATAATGTGCAAAAATCTAGATCAAATGTTCAGGCCTGTAAAAAAATTTCAAATGAAATTGATTGAATGGGTGAACTGATCAATAATATGGAAATTAGCATCAGCAAAGTCATTTCACTAATGGACAGTAATATTTCTATTTTTCATTTTTAAAAACATTTCAGTGTTATCATTGAAAATGTGGGTACATAGCATTCCACATTGTTTAAATAAAGAGTGAGATATCAGAGTTCATAGCTGTAATAATTTGTTTCTCATTTTCTGGCCAAACTCTCCTGGAGGGAATGTAGGTTTGTATTTGATGAGATATTACTTTTTAATTGTAAGCTATTACTTTCCTTATGATTGTTAGAAAAGTGGATGTATTGATTTATTCTGGTAATTTACCTATTAGGTTAAAAGGTTATATGGTTGTTGTTTTTTGCTAATTATCTGCTAAGGTAATAGAAAATATTTCTGTCTGGCACATCACACACAGAGACACAGACAGACACACATGCACATTGTACAAGTGAAAAATTTCTGCCTTCAAAATTTCCAAGTAAAACACTTAATTTATTTTTTACATTTATTTGCTAGATTTTCATTGCACAAAGCACTATACATAGGATGTTCCCCAATTTTCCAACACTATCACAAATCTATACAAGTAGTGAAAGATTATGATGGATTCAAATATTGCCAGTACTCTTTCATAATTGAAACTGGACTTGATCAATATTTTCCTAATCTTTAGCAATTATTTTGATCAGTAAAGGACAAAGGTATGCTCTAATATGCCCATCCTACTTGTATTTCTTTCAGGCTCTGATCCTCTATGCATTCTGTCCATGGTTTCTAATTGTTTCTAATTGTTTTCTGTTTTCATCACATATCAAAATGCCACTTCCAAACTTTTATCTAATTCTATTTTACTTCTCTGCTTTCTTGCAGCTAAGCCTGCAGCTTTATCATAAGTGAAACATGGATAATCACACCACGGTGTCCTATTTTCTGCTCCTGGAATTTTCAAACAGTCGGCATCTACAACTTTTACATTTCTTCTTCTTTTTCTTGTTATATCTAGCAATTGTAACAACAAATCTTCTCATCATCTGTGCTGTTGCATTTGACCATCATCTACATAGCGGCATGTATTTCTTTCTAATGAATTTGGCTCTACAAGATGTAGGTTCTGTTTCTGTCATTGTCCCCAAATCCATGATAAATTCCCTCCTGGACACAAGACACATTTCTTACTTTGGCTGTGTTGCTCAAGTCTTTCTCTTTGTCTCCTTTCTGGGTTCTAATGTATCCCTCCTGACAGTCATGGCATATGATCGGTATGTTGCCATTTGCCATCCACTGCACTATGAAACAGTAATGAATTGGAAAGCCTGCATTGAAATATTGATGCTGGTATGGGTTACTAGTCTTCTCTATGGAATGTTGCATACAATTGGCACATTTTCATTCTTTTTTTGTTCTAACGTGGTCAACCAATTTTTCTGTGAAATTCCACAATTGCTAAAACTCTCCTGCTCTGGGTTCAATCTAGTTGAAGCTGGAGTTCTTGTAGCCAGTGCTACTGCAGGATTAGGTTGTTTTACGTTTATTATTGTATCTTATGCCATGATATTCAAGGCAGTGCTAAGAATCTCTTCTGAACAAGGAAGGCAAAAAGCCTTATCAACTTGTATTCCCCACCTCATAGTAGTGTCAATGATTTTATTGACTGGATGTTTTGCCTATTTGATCCCTCCTTCTAATACCCCATCATACTTAGATTTGTGGTTGACTATTCTGTATTCCCTTCTTCCACCACTGTTCAATCCAATTATCTATAGCATGAGGAATAAGAATATCAAATATGTCCTTTCTAAAGTGTGGAGATTCTGAAAAAAAATCTTTGAATGTTGCTTCTACTCTGGTCATTACAATTTTGTATTTTCTTGACTTTTATGTTTCTGAGCAGAAAGAAGTTAGAAAGAAGTATATAATTGGGACATAGGTGAAGATAACCTCTCAAACCACAAGAATAGTAGAACTGAAGAAGTTGCTGAGCAAATGTCATGCATCTCTAATTACTATCAATGTGCTTTAGAGATCCTAAATCTGAATGTTTGGCAGTTATATCACAGGCTGGCAAATCCTGGTTTTTACTGGAGTGAGGATCAGGGTGTAATGCAATTGGAAAAAACAGGTTTAACGGAGAGGAGGTTTAAACAATATGGTCAAATTTTCACTTTTATAAAATGTCTCCCCCTCCAATGTTTATGGCTAATTAAAGTTTCAGATTTTCAAAACAACAACAAACAAACATCAATCTCTATAATTCTTCTGTCTTTAAATGGTAATTTTCTGCACACATTGAATTTTTTTCATATTTGAGACAGCCTGAATTTCTGGTGTCTGCCAGGACAAGAAGTGGTTTTCCATTGCCATTGGTGTGGTGGTGGGGGAGAGATGTGTGTGTGTGAGAGAGAGTCCCATAGTCATACAGGTGGATTCATTCCTAAGGTTTCCAGCCAGTTAGCGTAAGTACTGCACTGCACCATTCAGAAATCTCACAACTTGATGTAAATTGGAAGAAATAATGCATGCATCCTTGTGCAATACTTGGGGAAGGGAGCACGCATAGACGTACACCAAGAATGATATCTTACTGAAATGTGATTAAGAAATATTGAGTTTCATTCAAGTTAGTGATAAGGTGCAGTATACCAAAGCCATATCCAGGTTTAATGTTATCTCTGCCCCCATCTGACAAATATTGTTATAAATGAATAAAAGATGGAAGATTTGCTAAATATTTTGGGGCTTGAATGAGTGTATTTGAGAAAGGTGCCGTATACTTTTTAGACAACATCAGTATCATCCTTTGAGGAGGTTGATGGCTAAAGGGATTTCAGCTGAAAGGTTATTACAGTTTCTCCTACATTTATAATCATCGATTGAATATTGCTGTCTTGCATTCCTGCCTGATCTGTGGATATTTCTTATCTACATTATACTTTGCAGTTAAAGTTGTTATTTTTCTCTGCTTTACTTAATGATCCCTTTCATCTTTACACAGATATTATTTTCTAATGCATTAACCTTTTATTCACATTTGGTGTGTTGCAGAAAGGAATGAGTCCAAATTCTTCAAGAATTGTTTTTCCTAATTCTAGTTCTATCTAGAGATGTCAATATGAGCCATTAGTGTTTACTGAAGCAAGTAGCATTCTATCAAGAATCAAAAGATTCTTGAAGTCTTTTAAGGACCTAGGAGTACTTAAATCATCTAAGCCCCCCAAGCTCACTCTAACAGCATTGCCAAAAAGGCTTTAAGAAATGTTAACCTTATTTTGCAAAGCTTCTTCTCCAGCAGCATTGAATTGTTCACTAGGGCATGCAAAACATTTGCCAGACCAATTCTGAAATACAACCATTATATTTTTATATTTATCTTTTAGAATAAATGTCAGCAGAAGAATACATGGTGATATTTTTATTTTATTCCTTTACTTAATTTTCACATCTCCCTCAGCGATGGACTCTGGGTTGTATATAATAAAATATTTTAAAAAGGTTTAAAAAGTTAAGAATTTAGAAAGAGGCTAGTATTAAATGCTGATAAAATTAATTGAAAGATGAAGGGAGGGATTTCAGGGCACTGGCCAGAATCAGTGATGTGTGTTCCTCTGGTTCCCCATATGAGACTATAGCACCATGCTTGATACTCTTTTGGAATGAATATGGGGGCCTGCATCACCTATGAGGTGAGAATATTCCATAGGAGAGGGGCAAAGGCCAAGAAGGCTTTTTTCCTGGACCTCACCAGTTGAAGTTCTTTAACTGACAGGCTCTGCAACATACCTTCCCCGCCTGACTAAGTGAAATGTGCCCATGTAGTGGATGAAGATGGTTCTATAGATAGCCTGGCCCCAAGCCATGTAGATCTTTAATAACCTATATTATAACTATTATACTTATAGGTCCTTGAATTGGACCTGGAATCAAACTGCCACCCAATGCAGTTGGGTGTTATCTTCTTCTTTGGGCATGCAGCCTTATTCTGTACCAGCATAAGTTTCTGGATACTCTTCAAGGATAGCACCATGTAGGTAGCCAACATTACTATACTGCAAATTGAAGGTGACCAGGGCATACATGACCAAGTGGAGAGCCTCTCTATCCAGGAAAGGATCAAAACACAATCTGAAGCTGAGCAAATCCCTCCTAAGCATGGTTGCTCCAGCTCTTTAAGCAGGAGTTGGAGTCCAGGAGGACTCCACTAGGTTTCTGTGAGTGTCCTTAAACTTCTTTTCTATCTTTTCTCTTAAATTTTCCATTTCTCTGTTCATGATGGGTTAAGTTCATAGCTCTTACCCAGTTGTCATGGATAGAACAGATGATGGGTTCTTAAAAGGTAGATAGAGTGAGGAAATCTGTTATAGAATATGCTTCAGATAAGTCTTCTCATTTGATCAATATTTCACACATTTTGGACTACTGCTATGACTGCATTCCAAATTCTGTTTACATTATTCTGAGATATTATTAAGCAATGTAATTAGCGGTCTAGTATTCTGAGATTATAGTTATTGGTCAGTTATGTTAATCAGCACACAGAAATCAATTTTATTTTGGTATACAAGACCCTTGGGGGAAACAAAACAGATATTAATAAGCATTCAGAATAAGAACATCTTAGACTGCAGATACCTGTTTCACTACATGACACTTAGTGGGGCAGCATTTATTTAATGGAGAGATAATTAATATTCTTCCAAGCATATATATCAGAAGACAAAAATTATGGAGAAAAGTCTCTTACAGATTGAACGTGTAACAGAAAAATAATTTCCTTCTTTACTGAAGCAAAATGGTATTTATTTAAATATATCTGATGTGATATCATTATAAATTTTGACTTTATACATTTCCCACTGGGAAGAGAATTGAATTAAATGATTGCATAAAGTAGTATTCTGATGCAATGAAAAAATAGTTTTTTGGGACAGGCAACATTTTTTAACATTATTTTTCAAAAATTTGGAGATTTAAATATATTATGAATCAAAATCCAATCTGCAGAGATTTCTAAATTGTAGCTGTAAATATACCTTTTAAGCTATAATTTGCAGAAATTTAGACCAGGTCTCCAGGAATGTAAAATAATTTTGAAATGAATTGATCATTGATAAGAAAATTAGCAATTGCAAAATCATTTCACAATCTCCATAGATATGAATAAAGAGAAAGTAACATGTCTGAATGTCTTCTTTATTTGTTTCTATTTATTTCTTTAAATACTATTGTTGAAAACATAGGTTCACATTTGAAGAAATCTTGGTATTTCCAAGTTCATAACTGTAATAGATTGTGTATTGTTTTTTGGGCACTGTCTCCTGGAAAAAATATAGATGTATATTGGATGGGAGACTTCTTTTTCAAATTGAGTTTTCATTTTCCTTCTAATTATTGGACAATGGGATTTATTAATTTATTCCTGCTAATATCTCATTTCTTTTGATTAAGTGCCCTTTACAGTACAGTAGTACAGTTTTGTTTAATATTACCAAGCAAATATCAAAATAACAGTTAATTGGTAAGTAAAGTTGTATTTTTCTTCTTTAAAAAATAATATACAATTAAATACATGATTAGGAGTCTCGTATTTATGTATTGTTTTAAAGGCTATCTATCCTATTTTTTTCAGCCAAAAAGCTGCTAGAGGAAAAAAGAACATTTCTATGTGTATTTCATATAAACACACACACACACACACACACACACACACACACACACACTCACATTACACATGAGGGCAATTTCTGCCCTTAAGATTTTGAAGTAAAAGGGATTGCAATGTATTTTAATATTTATTTGCTAAATATACACTGTCTTTCCTCTAGAAGCACAGAGCACATTCATGGAACATAGCATAATAGAGTTGGAAGGGATCTCAGAGGTCTTCTAGACCAACCCCCTGATTGAGCAGGAGACCCTATATCATTTCAGACAAATGGTTGTCCAGTCTCTTTTTTGAAAGTCTTCAGTGATGGAGCACCCACAGTTTATGAAAGCAAATAATTAAATTGATTAATTGCTCTCACCATTCGCAAATTTCTCTTTAATTCTAGGTTGCTTCTCTCCATGATTAGTTTCCAACCATCATTTCTTGTCTTGCCTATATACATCACACATCCTTTAATTTCCCAACACTTGAACAATTTTGTACAAGTGGTGAGGAATTGTGACTTGTTCAAATAGTCCCAGTAATCTTCCATGGTTGACAATTGAGTCAGATGGGTTTTTTCTAATTTTAGGTACTCCTTTTGATAAGTACATAAAATAACAGAACTGGAAGAAGAATTAATGGGGAAATGTGCAGTAAGTAGTTGTTTCTTTAGAACAGATGGATAGAAATTGACAAGTGTATGCTCTAATAACACATATGCCCATCCTATATTTATTTTTCCTATGCTCTGATCTTCTATTCATCCTCTATTTCTTCTGTCAATGCTTTATTTTTACTTTCATTTTCTGATCTCAACACATATCAAAATGCTACTTACCAAATTTTATCTAATTGTATCTTCTCTGCTTCCTTGCAGTTATGCCATGCAATTTTGTTGTGAATGAAACATGAATAATCAAACCACAATGCCTTATTTTCTGCTCTTGAAATTTTCAGTAACTAGGCAATTGCAACTGTTACATTTCTTTTTATTTTTTGTGTTGTACCTGGCAATTATAACAGCAAATCTTCTCATCATCTCTGTAATAGCTTTTGACCGGCAACTACACAAACCCATGTACTTCTTTCTGATGAATTTGGCTCTACAAGATGTAGGTTCTGTTTCTGTCATTGTTCCCAAATCCATGGTGAATTCCCTCATAGATACCAGATACATTTCTTACTTTGGTTGTGTTGTTCAGGTTTTTCTCTTTGTCTCCTTTCTGGGTTCTAATGTATCCCTCCTGACAGTCATGGCATATGATCGGTATGTTGCCATTTGCCATCCACTGCACTATGAGAAGGTTATGAACTGAAAAGCCTGCACTGAAATGATGATTCCGGTGTGGGCTGCTAATCTTGCCTATGGAATGTTGCATACAATTGGCACATTTTCATTCTTTTTTTTGTTCTAACGTGGTCAACCAATTTTTCTGTGAAATTCCACAGTTGCTAAAACTCTCCTGCTCTGGGTTCAATCTAGTTGAAGCTGGAGTTCTTGTAGCCAGTGCTATTGTAGGATTAGGTTGTTTTACATTTATTATTGTATCTTATGCCATGATATTCAAGGCAGTGCTAAGAATCTCTTCTGAACAAGGAAGGCAAAAAGCCTTATCAACTTGTATTCCACATTTTATAGTAGTATCTATGTTTTTAGTAACTGGAATCTTTGCCTACCTGAGACCTTCCTCTAACACCAGTTCTTACCTAGTTTTTGGGGTGACTGTTCTGTATTCAATTCTTCCACCCCTGTTCAATCCAATCATCTATAGCATGAGGAATAAGAATATCAAATATGTCCTGTCTAAACTGTGCAGATTTTGAAAATTTTGTTTATTGTGGTTTCTATTATTTTCACCACAATTTTTCCTTTTTCTTTTTTTCTTTCCTTTTTGTCCCCCCCCCCCCCCCCGCTTTAATTCTCTGAATAAAAGATTAAGTTAAAATGGGAGACATAGCTATGAAGGGGGATAATTCCACCTCTCAATCAAGGAGAGTGGTAGAAAATTGCTTAGCAAAAATCCTACATCCTTACTTACTATTAATGCACTTTATAGATGCTAAATATGTTTGGCAGCTCTGGCATGGCACAGGCTGATAACTCCTGTTTCTTATTGAAGTGACATTGTGATATAATGTGATAGTAGAAATCAATTGTAATTGCAAGAAGGTTTAAGTTATGCCATCTATTTTCCCCTCGCCTTTCCTGAATAAAATTGGCTTTCCCTTATTAGTGCATCAATTTTATTAATGTGTCCTATATCATGATTTAGAAGACAGTGTGAAAAATGTGCTCTCTGAGTTTAGTGATTTTCTTGCAGATTTTTCATTACCAAAATTCTTGCAGATTTTTCATTACCATTTTTCATTATCTAGGTTGGTAATGAAATATCTGCAAGGAAAACACCAAGCTCAAAGAGCACCAAAGACCCTACAGTTCAATGTTGAGCTACAAATTTCTATTACTGTGGAAAATACATTCTAGGCAAAGAAGGCAGAGTGTTAGAGAGGTTTCCATATTTTATTTAACTACATGCCTGGTTTATCTGAGAACCCACTTTAATATTCAATTTTATTTTGATTCAACATTGACTTTCCTATATTAATTTCTTCTACCCTTGCTCAATCCAATCATCTATAGCATCAAAAATAGGAATATGATATATGTGAAAATGTGACTTTTGTGATTATAAATACAGTATATCATCTTGCATATTGAAAAATGAAATAAAATATAGAAATCTGGATTGATTATTTCATTATAAGTGAATTTTGCTGAATTTATCCACTCAGGTGCACTCCTGGTATGTAAAACCTTTGAGATAATTGCATTGGAACCATTTTAGATGAGTCTGGTAACATTCTTGGAATTCAAGGTTTTAGCAGAATCTGGTTATTTCTTCAAAACCATGATGTGTTTATTATGTCAGTGCTACTCAGGTTCTTCTACATGTAAACGTATGGGGGCCATAATGCATATGAAAAGGAGAGAAAAAACCTATATCACAAAGGTATGACACTATTTCATTATTTGCCCCACTTTTTCCATCATTATTGGAATAGAAAATGACATATAAAGAAAGAATAATAGATTATCTGGCTGTAATGGCAAAAAGTAATACAAGTTCATCCTGTAAAACAAGGCATCCAATTATGCAGTTGAACATATATATGCCTTGTAGTTTACCTATCCATTTCAAGCATTAAAAAAGTGGTAAGAGAAAAGATGAATAAGAAGAAGCCTAACATCTGCACAGACTTGTCATATAATGAAGCTATAACTCTGTTTTAAATTTAATAGTAGGCAAGTTAACTTTTCATCCTGGTAGCTGATATACAGTTATGTGAAAAAGTAAATACTATCTCGTTGTGCTCTATGGTTTTACATATCAGGACAGAATAAAAATCATCTGGTCTTTAGCAGTTCTTAGAAGTAGGAAAATACAACCACAGTTAAACAACAACACATGATGTGTTATACCATGTCATTATTTATTTTACAAAAAGAAAACAAAAATTAAGAAGCACAATATAATTTAAAGAGGATGTAGTTACTTTTTCACATGACTGTATATTCAACTATTTATTTGCAGTGCACCTTCATATCAGATATGGAGTTGTTAGCAATTTGCGCAGTGCTTTTCTCCAAGATGATGCAGTAGGAAGATGCATTTAAAATATACATTATTTCAATATGGATCTATATATTAAAGTCTACTACATTATGAAGACAGCAATGACAAATTTTGATCAGTACTAGCTTTTCAAACACTTCCAAAGTTCCTTTTATTTTTCTCAAATCTGAAGAAATAATAAAACATTATCTCTACAAATAACCAGATCTACAGAAATATATGCTATCTGTTAGCTGTGTGAAATGGACCAGGTCATGAAATAGTGATAACATTATTCTGATCTGCAAGTTCTAATCATGAAAGTCAAGGAACACATGAGAAAAAAATGGGACAAAATTTAAATATAAAGAAGTTGAGACTAATGACAATATGTACATTGACTACACTTAGAATTGACATTGAGAAGGATTCCCAGGAGAGGTATAGTGAACTGAAGATGGCTTTGTGAAACCAGAGCTAGTGTTCACAACAAAGCCAAGGAATTGATGAGGAGACCAATTTCTTGGAATTTCTCTAGATAAGGATAGTAAAGGAAATCAGCCACATGTGTTCCAGATAGCTGTTTCTTATGTGGAGACCACATAATGAAAATATGCCAATTGCCCAAAAAGTTTGGAGATCCCTAATTCCTGGTACAGCTCCATTTAATTATTACATGCTGTAGCTTTCTCGTTCATAGCAAAAACCCACAAAATAATGGAGAAGCTAGCACTGGAATTTGTCTGGTATTTGAGAGCTTATCATTAGTTTTAAAAAGTTGAATAAAGAAGTGCATAATAAACATTGAAAGTAGCAAAAACAGAGAATGATCTATCTTTTATTTTATGTAATAGAGGAAGAGGGAATCTATCAAAATGGACAGAAGCCAAGGCACTTTCTATGCTATGCAAAATGAATTTATGGAACTCACATGACACAAGATATGAAGATAATCAAAAAGTAAGATGCTATTAAAATGGAGGATACAATCTCTTAAAAGCTGAAAATAAAATAACATCTCATGTTATGAGACTTGTCCCAAACAGGCTTCATGCAAGTCTTTTCAATTCATCCATGCTTAAAATCCTGGTATTCTACAGATCCAATTATGAGATGTTAATATGCAATGGAATAAATGGTGCCAGAGCATTCTAAATAGCTATGAAATTACAAATTGTTCATGATGTTAACAAACATACAGCAATTAATTTTAATTTGGTGCACATGAGCTCTGAGAGACACAAAAATATACACATTTTTTTAATATAAACCTTTTATTTCACTGTAGACGGGTTCCTAAAAATGAGCAACATACCATTAATTTTTAATATTCTGAAGAATATACATTAGAATAAAAATATTTTATGCAGAAAAATAGTAAGTCATAAGAAAAAAAATGCTTTTCTGCCAGTAATTTATTTTACTGCGAAACTTGCTTCTATAATTTGCAGATTTAAAAGAGGATTTCATCAGCTCTTTCACAAGCTTATGCTGTGATATAGAACAAAATATGTTATTTGGGGGAATACAATAGAGTTGTTTTTGCTGAAAATTTTGACTTCAAACATTGGATTTAACATAATTATGAATCAGAATAAAAGCATGAGAATCTTTAAAAGTTAGGCGTTATTACATATTTATCATATTAGTGCTTTCGAATGCTGATTGTAGAGATTGTAAAGATATTTACAATTTACAAAAATATACATCTCAAACCATCATGCAAAAAAGAGAGTATTGAAATGAAATTTCCTGGATAAACCGATAGGTAAATTAGCTTCCTTTGAACATAAAACATATTTATATTGACAATCTGAAACTATTACTTTTGATTGAAGAAAGCATTCTAAAACCTAGCTAGAAATATATATGAAAATATATAGCCCTAAACATGTGGAAAAACTGAAGAACTCATATCACTTTCCAGCGTGAAGCATCATAAACCTGTTCACGCATCTGGTATGTAATGACAATTGAAACCTTTATGGATATGAATAGAACAATGGATGGTAACATATCAAAATGCATTTTTATTCTTTGTTTTTAAACATTTAAATATGGTTGGGAATATGTATCTACATTGTGGGAAGAAATGCTGCATTGTCAGAATTCATAGTTATCATATGATGCAATAAGTAGAATCTGTTAAGAAGAAAAAGTATTTGTTTATCACAAAAAACACTCACACATGCACACATGCACACTAACTAAAACAATGTGGTATTTTCTGTCCTGAAGATTTCCTATAAACCTAGCAATTTATTTTTATATTTATTTGCTGGATTTACATGCCCTTTCTTCTAAATGCACAAAGTATATATAAAGCACATCCTCCAATTTTCCAACACTACCACAAGCTTGTACAAGTGGTGAGAGATTGTGACTGGTTCAAATATATTCAGTAAACTTCCATGGTTGAAAATGGACTGGAACAGGGTTTTCCTAATCCCAGTATTCCTTTTGATAAGTACATGAATTAACAGAACTGAAAGATGGAAGAAGGAGATATTGAAGTTGGTGGTTGGTTCCTGAGTAAAATGAATATAAATTGACAGTGCAGTCTAATTGATATTGATATTTTCCATAGTGTGATCTTCTGTTTATTCTCTCCATGTTTTATGTTTCTTTTTGTTTTCTACTCTCAATATCAAAAAGCCACTTCTCAAATTTTGTCTAATTGCATCTCCATCCTCTGCTTCCTTGCAATTTTGCCATGCAGCTTTGTCATAAATGAAATACGAATAATCAAACTGTAGTGTCTTACTTTTTGCTCCTGCAATTCTCAAAAAATCAACATCTGCAGATTTTATATTTTTTCATGTTCTTTGTGTTATATTTAGCAACTCTAACAACAAATCTTCTGATCATCGACTGCATAGACCCATGTATTTCTTTCTAATGAATTTGGCACTGCAGGGCCTAGGCTTTGTTTCTGTGACTTTTCCAACATCCATGGTGAATTTCCTCCTAGATACCAGATACATTTCTTACTTGTGTTGTGTTGCTTAAATCTTTCTATTTATCTCCTTTACAGCTTCTGATTTCTTCCTCCTCACAGCAATGGCATATGATTGATATGTTGCAATTTGTAACCCATTCCAATCAATTTAACTACTGAATTGGTACCTTAAATAATCTCTGGAGTTGGGTTTCCAATGGGAGATTTTGGTGGGATTTGTTTCCTTCTGCAGAAAAAAAGGCAGCCCCAATTCCAAACAAGTTAACATTAAAGTTCAATCTGTGCAAACTATTTGCAAAATGTATAGTCTCAGAATGTATAGTCTGAGATTTCCACAGAGTTTTCAAAGTCTTTGAAGAAAGGAAGATTCCGTCTGGCAATTTTTTCTGGTTAGTTTCATATATCATGTTTTTTGCCATGTTTTTTTTAAAATGACACATTACTTTATTAACTATTACTTCTGAAGAAGGAGAAATTTCCTGCATAAAATACCATAGTGCATTTGAGAATGACACATTATGATGGAGTGGAGCTGTAATTATTAGCCATGCTGTAATACAGAATCTTATACAAAAGGCAGTTTGCTTTTTAAAGATGTCCTTATTTCCAAGTTTTAAAGCATGTCATAGTTGATCCATGGGTTTCCAATTAGTTATGTCAAGACATGTTCTGTTTAAGCATGATTTGTAAAATAAAAATAGCAATAGCAGTTAGATTTATATACCCCTTCGCAGTGCTTTCTTTTTAAAAATAATAAATTTATTTATTCAGCATTTCAATGTTAACTTATAATTTACCTGCCAGATACGTTCCCATTGTTCCAAATCAATACGATAGCCAATTTTTTTTAGCCCAGGTTATCATATTCTCTTTGACAGTTTCCTCTTCCATTTTGTATTCCAATAAATAGTTGTATATTTTACTAATCTTTTTTTAACCCCTTGTAGTATTTTGTCTAATTCTTATTGTGTTGTACACAAAAACCATATTGTTCCTTGTCCTTTTTATATCGAGTCTGAACCTGGAGGGAAGGCCACCAGCCTATTTCAATTCCCTGTGACTTTCGTTGATTTTGTGTTTTTAATTCCCCTTTTTCATTTAAAGTTCTTTGTATTTTATTATTTTATTTAGGTCTAAAGCTTTGGGATATATCAATGCTTCCACTGTTGATAACCAGAGAGGTATTTTCACATAGTAGTTCTTGTTAGATCTGGAGGTGTGGGCGCAATAACGGAGATGAGGCATCTATAGTGACTCAACTCAACACTTTAATAGTGACTTCAGAACAGAACGTCGCAGGTGACCGTTAACGGCAAAGTCTCGTTATACTGCATTAATACAGCATCTGAGGTTAAGAGATCTTTTACTTGCTGGAATGCTCGTTCTTCCCGATGTCCCCAGACCCAGGAAGCTTTCTTGTCGAGTAGTCTATGTAGGGGTTCAGCTACAGTCGCCTTCTGGGGCATGAAGATGTTATAAAAGTTAATGAGTCCCAGGAAGGCTTGGAGGTCTTGGGGCCCGCAGATAAGCGGGTTATTCTTGGATTCGCTTTGTAATCAATTCGAGGATAAGTCTAGAGTACACCAGACTGAGGAAGCACTAACGGCATTAAAACAGAATGGAAGACCAGCTATTAAATACATCAGTGAGTTTAGACGATTGGCTGGGAAACTGAGAACTTGGCCAGAAGGTCTATTGATTAGGAAATTCAGGGCCAGTTTAGATAGAGGATTACAACAGGTTTGTCTCTACAGGGGTGTGCCCCAACTGTTGAGGTAATTCCCTGTTAGGAGAATGAGCACATACAGGGAGACATAGTGAGAGTAATGTTGAATAATACACACACAGCACACAGATACACTGTACAGTAAATGTAGGTTTTTACTTCCTCTTTTCCATCAGTATATCAGGATTTGGTGGAAGTATTTAGTGAGATGAAGTGTGAAATTCTACCACCGCACCACCCAACAGACTGTGCTATCAAACTGATTCCAGCGGCAATATTGCCAAAACCCTGGATGTATGCAATGACACCGAAGGAAATGACAGAAATGCAGAACTTTCTAGACAAGAATTTAGCTTGGGGGTTCATTAAAGCTGGACAATCACACATAACTGCCCTTGTACTATTCCAAGAAAAAAAAGATGGTGGCCTACGTTTGTATGTTGATTTTAGAGGGCTTAACGCAGTCTGCGTCAATAATCTGTACCCGTTACCATTAATCAGTGAGTTGTTGGCTACCTTATCAACTGGGCATTTCTTTACTAAATTAGATTTGTGTGAGGCATATTATTGGGTGAGAGTAAGACCTGAAGATGAATGGAAGACAACATTCAATTGTCCCCTCGGTAGCTATCAATTTTGAGTAATACGTTTTGGATTACAAGCCCCCCCCCCACGGTGTTCATGCAACTTATTAATGGCGTACCACAAGAACATTTATACTGTGGGGTGCTAGAATATTTGGGTGATATACTTATTTACACAAAAACTATGGAAGAACATGTCCAATTGGTGAGGAATGTATTAACTAAATTATTAAATGCCAAATTATATATCAAATTATCTAAGTGTGAGTTCCATTGTACGAAACTAGACTACTTGGGATACCAAATCTCTAATGCAGGATTGGAGATGGATCCAATGAAGGTAAAAGCTGTAATGGAATGGAAAATCCCCCAAACAAGAAAACAGGTACAAAGTTTTTTGGGCTTTGCAAACTTTTATCGACAATTTATATCTAAATTTGCCCACATTGCACTACCGTTAACTGAGTTGCTAAAAACAAAGAAACAAATAGAAAAATAAAAACCAACCCAACCAGTTAAATGGTTGGAACAATGTCAACAAGCCTTTGAAACATTGAAATCATTATTCTCTCAAGCACCCATTTTACGACTTACTGATCCAATGAAGAAGTACATCATGCAGATGGATGTGAGTGATGTGGCCATAGAGGCTGTCCTGTTACAAGAGAATGAAACCAGAGCACTACAGCCATGCGCATATACATCATGGAAGTTTACTACTACAAAGAGAGGCTGGGCAATATGAAAGAAGGAGGCCTTTGATGTAAAATGGGCACTAAGTACTTGGAGACATTTCCTGGAAGGGGCACAGGAGGTTTTTGAAATTACCATCATGGCTAGGGCAGATTCATCCCATTTTTCATACAAATTTACTTAAAATAAGTGTCAGTAGAAATGACGAGATACCTATGAAACAAGTACGTGGAGAACCAGAACAATTTGAAATAGATAGAATAATAGATTCTAGAATATGAAGACATACTATTCGATATCTAGTGAGATGGAAAGGGTATCCTGAATCAGAGGCATCCTGGGTGAATGAGTTGGATATATATGCAGATAGACTGAGGAAAAAATTCCAGAACCTTCATTCCGATAAGCCAGGGGCCATTGTATAACCTTTATACACCATTATCCCTTTGTCTAATGTGTTCTTGTATTCTAGGCAGAATCTTGGTAGAGGGGGGCCACCTGTCATGACTCCAATAAAGAACGGACTGGAGCCGAGACAGCCAAGATGCGATACAACCATAGTCTTTTACTTTCCTTACATTGATTGTGTTACTATGTTGGCATTATGATGAAAATTCTTCAAATGACTGACATCGACTTCCTGACAAGGAGTGGTACAATAATGATGATTCATGGCTGAATGTCAAGGGGGTGGTCTTGTAATAATGGTGCAGGGCAAATAGGGCTGCATGGACTCATTGAGCAGGGGAAAGGTGCAGTTACCATGTTTCTTTAATTTAAGGATGCCGGATGTTAGGCAGCGAAGGCAGCCGGAGGGTGGTTATAGTAATTATGTGATTATCCAAGGTATAACATATATAAATACAGCTCTGGATTGCAATGAAACCCAGAGCTGACTTTAACCATAATTTGATTGCTGTTACCTGTTGTTGTAGTGTGGGAAATGAATGAAAGTTTCACTGAAGCTACACGAGTGAGTTGATATCTTATTGTTTACCCCCACAATATTGGACAAACAGCTGACAATCAATTTATCATAATTGTCTTCTTTAATTGAAGAACATTTCACAGTGAGCCAAATCCCAAGATACTTTACTTTTTTCATTATCTAATTCCTAATTTGCTTGATAATTCTTCATTCTTCCTTTTTGTACAGTTTTTGGTTATTATTTTAGTCTCCTATAACAAATACCATATCATTGGTGAAGGCTTGAATAGTCAGTCCTTTAATATTCTGATTCTTCCTTATCTGGATCAACAGTACCTCTGCAGATAGTATATGTTGCAATGGGGCAAATGGCCATCCCTGTCTTACTCCTTTATTTATTTTTAGACCATCCGTGGTTTCTCCATTCAATATTACTTTTGCATTTTGTATTGTATATATTGTTTTGATGAGTCCTAGAAATTTTCCAGCAAATTGCATCTTAGATAGTTGTTCAATAAGAAAACGCCAGTTTAAATTATTGAACGCTTTCTGGGCATCCACAAACATAAGTGCCATTGGTTTGTTTGAATAATTCCCATAGTATTCTAGGACATCCATGATTAATTTTGTGTTGTTCTTTATCTGCCAGTGCTTTCTAAGCAGTTTACAGAGTCAGCATATTGCCCCCAATAATCTGGGTCCCCCTACTTCAGAAGAATGGAAGGCTGAGTCAACTTTGAGCCTGGTGAGATTTGATCTGCCAAATTGCAGTCAGCTGGCAGTCAGCAGAAGTAGCCTGCAGTACTGCATTCTAATCACTGCACCACCACAGCTCTTAAGAATAAAATAAAGATTCAATCCAAAATACAAATAAGAATGAAATGATGGTGACCAATGCTTCTGCTTTTGTGTTGGAAGTGCTGAGTGCTTCCAGATTAAAAGGATTAGCTGGGGGTATCACTGTTGTCCAGGGAGTGCTCAGTTGGGGGCTCCTTTCATATCCCCATTAATGTGACCACCAAAGTAGTATCTCTTTAATCTACTCCCATTTGCGCACTTTTGAACTGCTAGAGTAGGAACTAGAACAAATGATGGGAGATCACCTCAACATACAGCAGCACTCGAGTTTCAAACATGCGCTTGCAAATTGTCAACCCTGCATTCTAACCACGAACCACTATTCTTCTCATGAGGTTGACCAGAGTCAGTGACATCTGGGGGAACTGAAACCCTCTTGAGATCATCAAGAGTTGTAGAAAATACATTCTAGCTGTCCTATCAAATGAGACTTGCAATGCCATGAAAAATTGCCTTCTATATTGATTTCATATATAAATGTGAAATTTTAATGTGTATGTGTGTGTGTGTGTGTGTGTGTGTGTGTGTGTACTGTATATATAACATAGGAAGCACAGCTGTACTGTCAATGTGACCATCCTTGCCTTCACCTATGGACACTGCTGTCTTTGTCTCTATCTGCATAGTGGAGCATATGTAACCTGTACCTCCCCCATATATGCTGTGAATTCCCAAATGTAATATACAATTTTGGGGCACAATCAGCTATTGTGTTCCTTCATCCCAGTCAAAGCTGCCAGATACTGAGAAAGCTTCGGTCATCCTAACAATCTACCTCTAAGGATCTCATGATTCTTGTATCATGTTGTGCATAGTTCTTAAATATTTCATCATTATTTCATAATTGTTGCAAATGTTCATTACTTGAATGCCAGAATATGAAAAATGATAAAATCTGTTTGTTTTGTTATAAGGGATTATTATGCAATGTGATAATTAGTACCAAGGAATTCAGAAGTAGCTACAGAGTTGTCAATTATACAACAGTTTCCATCCATGAGACATGGATAATCAAACCACAATACCTTACTTTTTGTTGCTGGAATTCTCAAAAACTCAGCAATTGCCGGTTTTACATTTTTTCTTGTTGTTTGTATTATATTCAGCAACTCTAACAACAAATCTTCTCATCATATCTGCAGTAGCTTTTGACCATCGATTGCACAGACCCACGTACTTCTTCCTCATGAATTTGGCATGGCAGGATCTAGGCTCTGTTTCTGCCATTGTTCCCAAATCCTTTTATAAATTCTCTGATGGACACGAGTCACAATTCTTACTTTGGTTGTGTTGCTCAAGTCTTTCTCTTTGCATCCTTTACAATTTCAAATTTCTTCCTCCTCACAGTGATGGCATATGATAGATATGTTGCAATTTGTAATCCATTCCAATATGACACATTGATGAATTGGAAATCCTGCACTGAAATTCTGTGTCTGGTTTGGATTGCCAGTCTTCTCTTTGGAATTTTGCATACCACTTGCACATTTTCCATCCATTTCTGTTCTAATATTGTAAATCAGTTTTTCTGTGAAATTCCACAGTTGTTAAAGCTATCCTGCTCTGGAACCAATCTGGTTGAATTTGGAATTGTTATGGTCAGTGTAATTGTTGCATTAGGTTGTTTTATTTGTATTATCATATCATATGCTATGATCTTCAAAGTAGTGCAAATAATCCCTTCTGAGCAAGGAAGGCTAAAAGCCTTATCAACTTGTATTCCACATATTACAGTAGTGTCCATACTTTTATTAAGTGCATCTTTTGCCAATATGAAATGTCCTTCTGACACCCCATCATACTTAGATTTTGGGTTTACTATTCTATATTGCATTCTTCCACCCCTGATGAACCCAATTATCTATAGCATGAGGAATAAAAACATCAAATTTGTCCTGTCTAAACTGTGGAAACTGTGAATTTTCTTTCAATGCTTCTCTTTTATTCAGCAGAACAGCACTTTCTTGTCTTTTCTTTGACTTTTCTACATAGATTGGGTGGTGAGTAATCCAACTTCTCAAGCCAGAAGAATGATAGAACTCCAGAAATTGCTCAGCAAAAATCCTACATCTGTAATTACTTTCAATGAATGATACAGATGCTAAATATGGATGAAATGAGGATCAGATTTAATGCCATTATAGAAAAATATATTGTAACAGAAAGGTGGTTTTAAAAATATGATCATTGTTTCTGTGGTTTCTCTTGTATCAAATGAGCTTCCCCTTTTTAATCAATGTATTATATCTATCAAAGTATCCTACATCTTGAGCCTTGAGACAGTGTGGAAAATGCCTTCTATACAAAGAAGGTACAAGGACTTTTCTACTAGTTTTCCTGACCTTACACTTTTTCCTATTTCTGCATGCTTCTACCTATCAGAGAACTTTACTACTCAATCTTATCTAGATTAACATTAACTTTCTCACATCCACTCCTCTACTCATTGTAGAATACATTATGCCACCAGACTTGAAATTCTAGACCTAGAAAACCTTGAATTACGCAGTCTTTGGTCTGATCTAAGTATGGTATATAAAATCATACATTGCAACGACTTACCTGTCAATGAATACTTCAGCTTCAACCATAACAACACAAGAGCACACAATAGATACAAACTCAAGGTTAACCGCACCAAACTTGATTGCAGGAAATATGACTTCAGCAACAGAGTGGTCAATGTCTGGAATACTCTACCTGACTCTGTGGTTTCTTCCCCAAACCCTAAAAACTTTAACCTTAGACTGTCTACTATTGACCTCACCCCTTTCCTAAGAGGTCTGTAGGGGGCATGCATAAGCACACCAACATGCCTATCATCCCTGTCCTATTGTTTCTTTTAATTTTTCTTATATGCACCCATTTCATATATTCATAACTATGTATATACTTATACCTATTATCTTGTAAGCGATTGACAAATCAAAATAAATAAAAAATAAATTCATTCACTTAACCTTTGATCAATCCAATATAATCAGAAATAGGAATATGGAATTTGTTCTATATAAGAGGTGGAAATGTGAGTTCTGTGACTGTATTTTATACATTCTGTAAAAATATAGCTTTGCATATTGAGAAATAAATGTGGAAATGTTGAATGATAAATTGGAAAAATTTTTTGCTGAATTTTCCAAAGATTGTAATAATATAATTCCTATTGTTGTGAGAAAATGTTTATTTGGGAAAAATTACCCTGAGTCTGGTAATGTCCTTGAAATCCAAGGTTTTGCAGAATCTGGTTGTTTCTTCAAAATGATCAAGTCAGCATCATGCCTGTGCTACAAAAGTTCTTTGTATATACTATATGTGTGGCCATAATGCACATGCAAAAGGGAAAAACCTCTATCACAGTGTTATAACACTCATTCATTTTAATTATGGAAGAGTTATTGGAATAGCAAATAACCTATAAGAAAGTATAATCATTTGTTTGTCTGCAGTAGCAAAAGAGAAAAAGATCATAATTTGATAATGGGTCCTACTATGGAGTTGAACATATACAAGACTTGTAGTTTATCTATATTTTTCATTATTTCATTTTCTTTGACATATCCACTGATACTTTTTTAAAACAAAAAGCCTAAGTACCATATCTATTGGGGTTCATTGCCTTCCTTGTGAATAAGCTAGGTATCTAAATTCAAATCTTCAGGAATATGTTGTTCTGCTGATAAGGCAGAAGATCATTTGGGCAATATTTGTCACCAATTGGGCCATGGGGACACAATTACTTGAGGTTGGCTCTTAGTTTGGCCTTGCAGAGGAACTTTTGCTGTGAACCCAAATACCTCCAGAAATGAGTGAATGAATGTGGTGGAGTTTCTGAAAGGGTCCAGGTTGAAGCATGGAAAGGCAGAGGGTAGTGCAATACTAGCAAATCAAATTCAGTTTGAGTGGATGACATTATGATTACATGTCCATAAAAAGAGTTGCAAAGATCTTCATGCTACGGTATATAGGATGTGAGGATGAGTTTATAGCTTAGTATAGAATGGCATAGTGCTTTTTAACCTGGAACAATCATGAATTGCCATTACTGATAGATTTGTAGTGCTTATCTAATCATGGATGTGATGATTGTGTTGATCATGTTAAGAAGTGGGATGTGTGAAGAAAAAATGAAATCCCAGAATATTTTATTATCATCATGTGAAATGTATACATAGTCATGAATTCATAGTGTGAACTGTGTATAGAAAGATATATATTTATTCAATTTGTGGGGGTATTACTTCTTTAATTCATGAACCCACCTATTTACATGTCATTGACAAAAAGGAATAAACATATACCCCTTCAAAAACTTTTCTATCTGAAATTCCATCTGGAGATGTCCATGACTCTGGTATGAGAACAAAAAAATCAGATATTTTTCACAGATAAAGATCTGCAGCTATGGAAGATTCCACATAAAGACACACACACACACACAAACACACACACACACACTATTCATGAAGCAAGAGTCAAAGTCATGCAGGTTAGCTCAGCTTTACACTTTTAGATTTTCTTAATATGAAGGAGAAAAATATACCATTAAACTTTTCAAAGTACAAGTGTCTTCTGCATAAACATTAAACTTCCTGACAATTATGAGATATGAATGACATGTTGCCATTTGGCAGTATAAGATATCAACTAGTCAGATATCCTGCACTGAAATTGAGATTCTAATTTGGGTTACCAGACTTCTCTATGGAATGTTGTTTATCAGAATTGCCTTTTGAATTGCCTTTTATTCTAAGGGTATTAACAAGCATTTCGGTAAAATTCCATTGTGGCCAAAGCCATTCTACTCTATTCTCAATCTAATTGAAATTAGAGTTGTTGCAGATGATAACAACATGAAACAGTGTAAAGAATCTCTTCTGTACAAGAAAGATAGAAGGCCTTTTCCACATGTTCCCTATCTTACAGTTGTTCCCTATTCTGTAAACTGATATGTTTGTATATCTAAAACTTTTCTATAGTACCCCAATTTATTTAGATTTAGTATGATCTAACTGTGAGCTGCCACCCCATGCTGCTTGTGCTTTACTGCTATGTATTGAGACTGCCAGGAACTGTGGTGAGGGGGAATGAAGGGGGGACTGCCTGGGGAAATGAAAGTAAATGCTGTATCTTCTTGAGACAGTGCCTCAAGGTCAGCCAGCTGGAAGAAGGAGGAAGATGCATACCAAATTATGCTTAGACTGACCATTATGAAAACATCTTGCCTCAACTTGATCAGTCACATGGGGTGGCCAATGATTGACAGCTAAGGAAGGGAAGATTGAATTTAGGGATTTTAGTTCACAATTCTCAGTTCTAGCTTTGCATTATTGCAATACATTTCACTTCTCATAAAACTATATCTTTCTAAACAAATGGAGCTAAGGATCATTTTTATTTAGAAGTTTAAACAGTGGGAGGTCTTCCACTAACCCATATTCCATTCATTTATCCCTGTTCAATACAATCATTTACAGCTTGAGAAATAAAAATATCAACTATCTTCCTTCCTTTTTCCAACCATCCTCTAGTCCCTTCTCTCTCCTCTCCTTTCCTCTCTTTTGGTAGAAGTGGCCTTTGTTCTTGTCTGGTTTCTCAATTCATCAAAAGTCATTGACTGTAAAGGAAGCAGAGCTATGATTGAGGTTTAATCACTTAATCCAAACCTTTTTTAGCTGCAATATTGTAGGCCATCCTTCTTAGGTGTTACATTCTGGGCACGGGTGCAAGGAACGGAGACGAGTCAGAGAACTAGTGAACTTCAACTCTTTATTAAGGATTAGAAACAGAGCCAAAAACCTTGGACAGCAGCAGCTCTTTTATAGAGCTAGCTGCTGACCCGTTAACCAATGAATTGTGTCCAAATGCTTAACTTTTGCCCAATGAGAGATGTTCAACTAATAGACAATCAGGCTGCTCCGTAAGGACCAATCCCTGTTTGCTATCCATGGGCCAATCAAAGGTGCAGGATTACGAGCCTGCTTATCATGAGGTTGACAAGTTTTATTAAATAGTTTTTATTAGTCCATAACACCCCTCCCCCCTAGGTTTCGTTTGAGGGGTGCGGTAACATACTCGTGTAGATATGCAGGTCGTTTCACCTGCCTGTTTGATTTTCGCTGTTCCACCGGTTTTTGTCTGCTGTCCGATTCCGGTGGAATGCTTTCAGGGTTTTCTGGTATGGCTAGTTCCGTTTCCGTGCGGGAGGACTTGGCGCGGCTCTCGTTGTTGTTATCCCAGTCTCTTAGGCTTACTTCCGGGTCCCATGGGCTTGCCTCCCTCGTGCTATTTCTGGGCGGTGATGCCACCCCGCTCCCTGATTCTTCTTCAGGTTGCGCATTTCTTCGGTTAGGTTGCTGGGTCCCCGTGATTACATCGTCATCTATTTCGTTTCCGGCCTCCTCGATATCCCCTCCCCCCTTAGTTTGTGAATTAGGGAAGTCACGGGAGGTGGGTGCCAATCTGGATCGAAGCTGATCTATATGGCGTTTCCATGCTCTCCCATCATTAGTCTGTAGGCGGTAGGATCTGGGGCCGGTGGGTTGGGTAATAGTTGCAGGGATCCATAATGGGTCGCCAGAAAAGTTTTTAGCAAACACCAAGTCGCCTACCTTGAATTCGCGGCACTTCCCGCTAGATCCGAAAGGTTTTTCTGGTGAATAAGAAGGATGGAGACGGTCGAGGTGAGAGCGAAGTTTTCGCCCCATTAGCAGTTCGGCAGGTGTCTTATTCGTGATGCTGTGTGGGGTGATGTGTTGGAGCAGGAGTATTCGGTTGAGCTTGTCGTCGATATCCCCATAGTCCATTTTATGTAGGGTTTTTTTGACGAATTGTACCATTTGCTCCGCCCTTCCGTTAGCCGCAGGGTGCGCTGGCGAGGTGAGTGCATGGCGGATGCCCCGGTCCGCTAGGTACTGTTCAAAAGCTAGGGCAGTGAACTGGGGCCCGTTATCAGAAACTAAAACGTCTGGTAACCCATGCGTTGCGAATAATTTATTCAGTTTATTAATGACTGACTCTGTTGTGGTTGTCTTCATCTTCTGGATTTCTAGCCAGTTTGAATAGGCGTCAACTGTTAATAAAAACGTGTGTCCTTTGGTGGATCCCGCAAAATCAACGTGGATGCGGGACCACGGACCCCGAGGGGTTTCCCATTCAGTTGGTGTCGCTCTCGGTGGGGTGTTGCTAACGTCTTGGCACTTCTGGCACGTGGTTACCCAGGCTGCGATCTGCTTATCGATGCCCGGCCACCACGCGTAACTTCGTGCGAGCGCCTTCATGCGCACGATGCCCGGATGTCCCTCGTGTAAGACTTTTAAAACAGTCTGTTGTAGCCTCTCTGGGACGACTACTCTATCCCCCCAGAGAACGCAGCCTCTCTGGGAGAAAAGTTCTGTCTGCCGATTCTTGAATGGCACGAAATTGTCGTGGAGTTGGTCGGCTGGCCATCCTCGTTCGACCCAGGTGAGAACTCGTGCCAGGACAGGATCTCGTTTCATCTCGATGGCAATGTCTCTTGCTGTTAGTGGCGGTGAGTGCAGCGTTTCGATTTGGAGCATCGTGAGGGTTGGAGCTGGGTCGTTGACGGTTTCCGGAAGTGGGGAACAGCTTAACGCATCAGCATGGGGAATGGCTTTCCCCAGGCGATGTTGCAACAGATAATTGTAGGCAGCTAGGAACTCAGACCAACGAGTCATTCTTGGCGATAATATATAGGGGGTTGGCTTGTCTCCCGCTATAATACCAAGCAATGGTTTGTGATCCGTGACTATCGTAAATGCTCATCCATACACGTATTCATGAAAGCACTTCACAGCAGATACAACAGCAAGGGCCTCTTTATCGAGTTGGCTATAGTTCCTTTCAGCCTTTGATAATGTTTGTGAGAAAAACGCAATAGGTGCTTCATTTCCGTTTGGTAGTACATGGCTTAAGATTGCTCCCACTCCAAACGGTGAAGCGTCGCAAGTAATAGTTAAGGGTAAAGTCTCGTTGTACTGCATCAAAACAGCGTCGGAGGTTAGTAAGTCTCTCACTTGTTGGAAGGCGCGTTCCTCTCGATGTCCCCAGACCCAGGTTGCTCTTTTATCGAGAAGTCTGTGTAAGGGCTCCGCTACTGTCGCCTTCTGGGGCAAGAAAATGTTGTAGAAGTTAATGAGCCCCAGGAAGGCTTGGAGGTCTGTTCTATTTTTAGGCATTGGGGCGTTTTTAATCGCTTTTAGCTTGTTATCAGTGGGATGGATTCCTTGACTATCGAGAAGGGATCCCAGGAACTCCACCCTCTCAGTACACAGTTGACATTTATTTTTTTTAACCTTCAGGCCGGCGTCTTTAAATTTCCTTAGAACCATTCTGAGACGCTTTTCTAAGATGTCTCTATTAGGGGTGGCGATTAAAACATCATCAAAATATGGCACGACCCCTTTTATGCCTTGTAAGAGTCTCTCCATTAAACTTTGAAAAATTCCCGGAGCTACGCTCACTCCGAATTGAAGTCTATTGCACTTAAAAGCGCCTCTATGCGTAACGATAGTTTGTGCTTCCGCAGTTTCCACATCTACGGGCAACTGTTGGTATGCTTGTGCTAAATCCAATTTAGCGAATATCTTCCCACCACCCAGGGAGTGGAGAAGGTGCTGAACCACCGGCACTGGGTAAGCACTCTGCTGAAGTGCGTGGTTCAAAGTGGCCTGATAATCCCCACAAATTCTTAACGATCCATCTGGTTTAATGGGTGTTACAATTGGGGTTTCCCAATGGGCGTGGTCAGTTGGTTCTAAAATGCCCTGGGCTATTAATTTATCGAGTTGCTCATCGATCTTTGGTTTTAGTGCAAAAGGCACCCGACGAGGCTTAAGGCAGATGGGAGCTACTTCAGGATTGAGGTTAAACGATATTGGGGTCCCCTTGTACTTGCCTAGCTCATCTGAAAAAACGTCCTGGAATTCTTGGATGAGAGACTCCTCCCAGTCATTACTCTCAGCTCGGTGGATGCCGGCTACCTCGATCCCGAGCGGGGCGAACCATTGTAGGCCTAATAAGCTAGGCCGGTCACGGTCGATGACGGTCAGCGGTAGTGATGCGATACGATTCTTGAAGGAGACTTGGACTTGGCTGGAACCGACGACCGGGATTCTGTTGCCCTGGTAATCCTTGAGTATGATCCTTTGGGGGCTGAGGTCCTGACGACGGATGGCCGGGATTAGTTGTTTGAAGGTCTTCCAGGAAACCATCGAGAGAGACGACCCCGAGTCGACTTCCATCACGCATGGCTGGTTCTCGATGGCGACCTTCACTCGGATCTTTCTTGCATCTAAGGATGTAGCATGGCCGATGGTAATGGTTTGGTATGCCTCTTCTCATCTTGTTGAAGTGGCAGGTGTTTTATTTCTGTAGGAGTGGTTGTTCCATTGGTGGTTCTGGTGGTTTCGATTCGCAGGAGTGAATCCTGAAGACTGGCTGCAGTTATTCTCCCTGCACTTTGGACTGGATCCTCGCTTGCTTCTACAGACCTTGGCCTCTTTTTCCACAGGAACGGCAGAGTGCGTCAAGGAATTTGCAATCGGATCGTGAGTGGTTTGCCCTACAACCCGCGCATTGTCGCGGGAATCGTTGGTTTTGTTGGTCTCATTCGGACCGGAGTTGGTTGACCTCTTCCTCATCACTTTCTGATGGGGATTCCAGGTCTTCATGGTGCGCCGTTGTTGAGTGCCTCTCGGGGCGAGGCGAGGTGTCATTCGCGAGTTGACGGAGTGGTGCGTTGGTGCGGCACATTCGAGCAGCCGACTTCCTGGTTGCTTCTGCTGCGGTAGCGTCTGCGATGGCATCGGCAAGATCGATGTCCGCTTTGGCCATGATCTTGCTCTGCACCGTCTGGTCATCTAATCCCAGAACTATGCAGTCTCGCAAAGCTTCTTTGAGGTTGGAAAACCCACAGAGGCCTCCCAAGTTCTGGAGGTCAGCGATGAAGTCTGCAAGACTTTCGCTTTTCCGTTGGTCCCTCTGGTAAAATTCGTGCCTTCAGACAAGTGTTGGCACTGCGGGGCATAGTGGGCCCGTAGGAGGGGCGCGAGGGTGTCCCAATCCATCGATTTCACCTCAGCCGGTTTTGCAAGTGATTTCGCCATCTTAAATACGGCCGGCCCGCAATGGGTCAGGAATATTGCTTGTTTCTTGCCGGTTGTAGCGTCCTTTAAATTATTGGTCTCCAGAAACATCTGGAACCGATCCATATACGAGTCCCAGTCTTCGTTTGCCGGGTCAAATGGAGCGGGTGGTATAGCACCGCTGGCCATATTGCCGTCGTTGGTGCGCGTTCAGCCACGTGCTCTTTAGTGTTCAGTCAGCTCTATCGTCTCCGCATCCCATCCTCGTCACCAGTGTTACATTCTGGGCATGGGTGCAAGGAACGGAGACGAGTCAGAGAACTAGTGAACTTCAACTCTTTATTAAGGATTAGAAACAGAGCCAAAAACCCTGGGCAGCAGCAGCTCTTTTATAGAGCTGGCTGCTGACCCGTTAACCAATGAATTGTGTCCAAATGCTTAACTTTTGCCCAATGAGAGATGTTCAACTAATAGCCAATCAGGCTGCTCCGTAAGGACCAATCCCTGTTCGCTATCCATGGGCCAATCAAAGGTGCAGGATTACGAGCCTGCTTATCATGAGGTTGACAAGTTTTATTAAATAGTTTTTATTAGTCCATAACATTAGGAGTCTAGGTATAAGGTTCAGCAGCATCTCAAGTGTCCTAAGGTAACAAGTGAGTTTGATATTCACAAGGCCACTATCACAATCAATTCAACTACCAAATTCATACTTTTTAAAAAAATCTCTGAAATTGGAGTTCCAATAGGAGATATCCATGGGATTTTTTTGATTCTGCAGAAACAAAACAATGACACTCTGAACAAGCCAACATTAAAGCTCAAACTGTGAACATTATTTAGACATGAATCTATAGTCTTCCATAGATTTTCCAAAGACTTGGAAACAGGGGTGGGATTCAAATTTTTTAACAACTGGTTCTGTGGGCATGGCTTAGTTGGTGGGCATAGCTTGGTGGTCATGTGACTGGGTGGACGTGGCTTGGTGGTCATGTTATTGGCCAACTCACATCGAGGCATGCATCTCCTCACCTGGTCTCTCATGACTGTGGGGATGCTGCAACAGTCGTAAGTGTGAAAAATGGTCATAAGTCACTTTTTCAGTGCCATTGTAATTTTGAATGGTCACTCCACACAAGCAAAGTACCAGCAAAGGAGGGGGAAAAAACTTCAGAGAAGTTCCTGAGACAGGAAGTCTAGTCCTGCCAAGAATGTAATAAGGGTCAATGGAGAGGCAGTTTCTGTAAGCAACACTAGAATGTTTCCTTTCTGCCTTCCTTACAGGATTAGGCTAGTAATTTCTTCTAACAATCGGTTCTCCGAACTGCTTAGAATGTTAACAACCATTTATAGCAAATAGGTGAGAACTGGTAGAATCCCACCCCTGCTTGGAAGGAAGCAAGATTTCATTTAACAATTTATTCTTACTGTTTACACATATTACACGTTGCCATGTTTTTTTCAACCCCATAGTATTCTATTAACCATCACTTGTAGGAAATAATAAATTTTGTGGACACAATGTCATTGTGTGTTTGAGATTGACATATCAAAAGGAAGCGGTGCTATTATTACAATCCATGCTGTAAGATAGAATCTTATTCTGAATTTGACCAAAAATCAGTTTTTGGGGGATAGGGCAGTCAAACCAACTCCTCTTTGATTGCAATTATACTTTTATAATCTTGAAAGCTGATCGTGTTTTATTTCCCCTCCATCTTACACACAATAAATTTGATTTTTTTTTAATACTGTCTTCATTTCCTAGTTTATAGCATGTTTTTGTCATTGTTTCTCTAGTGGTTGCAGACATTATGTTAAGATGTGTTGTGTTTAAGCATGTTTGTATAATAAGAACAAGATAAAAGTTCAATCCCAAATACCAACAAGGAAGAAATGAAGTTGACCAGAGACTTAAAATCTGGAGCAACTGAAACCCACTTGAAGTCATCAAGAGTTGTAGGAAACAGAATCAAGCTGTCCAATGAAAGGAGACCTGCAGTGCTATGATAGATCTATACACCTTTTATATATAAATATGAGGTTGTAGTGCCTACGTAAATTGTGGCACTTTAGTCACAATACTAATGTACTGCACTGACTTTTTCATTGTGACTACCCTTGCCCTGACCTATGGACTGTTACATTTGTTTCTGTCTGTTTACTAAAGTAAATGCATCCTATACTTCCCAGTACAAATTCTGCCTTCCCAAATGGGATGTTCAGTTTTTCTTCACTTTCTAGTTATTTTCCCCTTCATCCTAATCAAAGTTGCCAGATACAGAGAAAGGTCCTACAATCTGCCTGTAAGAAACCAATGTTTATTTAAATACGTCTGACATTATAACTCTGGCTTAGCTTTACAATTTTTCCACTGGGAAGAGAATTTAATCAAACCTTTCCACACTGTCATATAGAGGAATAAGAAGCTAGGCTATTTTGGGATGAACAACAAAAGGATTTTTAAAAATTATTTTCCAAATATTTGGACTTCAGAGAATATAATTTTAGTGAGATTTTCATGTACACAATATGGAATGAATGAATTAGATAATAATGTGTTTGATCCTTAAATTTGCAGAAATTTAGACCAAAAATATTGATGCATGTAAAAGAATTTTGAAAAAAAATTAATTAAGTGGGAGAATTGATCACCAACAGGTAATTCAGTTTCACCAAAGTCATTTTAAACCTCCCTGAATATGAATAAAATAATGGATGGTAACATTTCTAAATGTATTTCTTATCTTTTGTTTTTAAACATTTGTGATTGTTGGGCAATGGAATTTATTAATTTATTCTGCTAATTTGTGATTTTGTTTGCTTAGAAATATTTTACAATGAGATAATCAGGCATAATATCACCTAATGAATATCAAGAAAAGAGTTCTGTTGTAAGTAAATTTCCATCTACTTTTAATTATATACTATAAAATACATGGTTAGGAATCTAGAATTTATGTCCTAGTTTAAAAGCTTATTCTACTATTTTTCTTAATTCCCTGCTAGGGAAACCAAGGAAATAAATATATGTTTCCTACATAAACACACACACACACACACACACACACACACACAAACAAACAAATAAACAATGTGGAATTTTCTGCCGTTAAGGACCTAGCAATTTATTTTTATATTTATTTGGTAGATTTCCATTGCCTTTCTTCTAGAAGCCCAAAGCACCTACAAAGCTACCCTTCAATTGTTCAACAATATCACAATGAGTGGTGAGAGAGGGTGACTAGTTTAAATATTGCCAGTAATCTTCCATGGTTGAAAATGTACTTGAGCAGGGTTTTCCGATTTTGAACTATTCCTTTTGATCAGTTCTTCTTGGAGTTCTTATGGTCAGTGCCATTGTAGGACTAAGTTGTTTTACTTTTATTATTGTATCTTATGCTATGATCTTCAAGACAGTTTGAAGAATCCCTTCTGAAAATGGAAGGCTAAAAGTCTTATCAACTTGTATCCCTCACATTACAGTAGTATCCATACTCTTATTAACTGCATCCTTTGCCAATATGGAACGTCCTTCTGGCACACCATCTTCCTTAGATTTTGGGTTGATTGTTCTATTTTCCCTTCTTCCACCTCTGTTCAACCCAATCATCTATAGCATAAGGAATAAAAATTTGCTTGCTTAAACTTTGGAGATTCTGAAATTTTCTTTCAACATTTTTTTCTATTCTGCTCAGCACAACTGCATTTTGTTGTCTTTTCTTTGCCTTTTCTACACAGCTGGGGTGGAGGAAAATCCAACCTCTCAATCCACAATAATGGTAGAACTCTAGAAGTTGCTAAGGAAAAAACCCTACACCTATAATTATTTTCTATGCATTTTAGAGATGCTAAATGTGGATGGAATGAGGATCAGGGTATAATGTTATTGTGGAAAAACAAATGTAATTGCAAAGAAGTTTAAACAAAGTGTCCTATTTATTACTATGCTTTCCTATATAAAATGTATCTCTCCATTAACATTAACATTAATTTTTCCATATTCATGTCTTTCACTTGTACTCAATTGTTTAGCCTCAGAAATGGGAATATGAAATCTGTTTTATCTAAAAGGTGTAAATGTGAGTTCTGTCATAGCAAATTATTTTGTTTTGCATATTGAAAGATGAAATAAATATGGAAACTCTGAATGATTAATTAGAAGAGAATTTTGCTGAATTCAGGCACACAGATGCTCCCCAGAGGTATAAATAAACCTTTCACAAAGATCAGAACAACATTATTCCTGTTGTTTGAGAAAATATTTATTTGGGAGAATTGCATTATTAGACCTTTACATATACAGTAGATTTGGTAAATATGCAATGTTTGTTGCACTGAATTAAAAATAACGAGGAAAAGTTGTGATACAATACAACTTCCTCCTCATATTTTCCCTGCAACCATCACCTTGTGAGGTATGTTGGTAACATTGCAACCCAAGATTTTGGCAGAATCTAGCTATTTCTTCAAAATTATCAAGTAAGCATCATGCCAGTGATACACAAGTTCTTTTGCTTGCATGTGTGTGATCACAATGCATATGCAAAAGGGGAAAACTTCTATCATGATGGTGTGACATTCATTTTTGGCCTAATATTTTTTTTTATCATGGCAGGGTCCCAAAAGACTCTAAAGTGAAGAGTGGATTACAGTAAATGAATGTTCTGTGGTTACTGACAGAATCTTATCCAAGCATGGCAAGGCAGAGGACAGTGAAATCCTAACTTCTCAGGCCTAATCAATGGAATCAACTCAACAATAAAATTTTCAAAATTACAATAGAAGGAAAAAATAACTATGGAAAATAAATACTGATAAACCACATTAAAATGAAGTGATCTCAAATTTTGTTTTATAACACCCTACTTACTTTTGGGTGCATTGCCATGAAATGTCTTCTTCCTTCCTTCCTTCCTTCCTTCCTTCCTTCCTTCCTTCCTTCCTTCC
>NW_020716990.1:243438-259512 GCF_900518725.1 Notechis scutatus | reverse complement strand
CCTTCCTTCCTTCCTTCCTTCCTTCCTTCCTTCCTTCCTTCCTTCCTCTTTCTCTCTCCCTCCCTCCAATTTCTGCTGGCTTCCTCATTTACTTTGCTGTTAGGGAATAAAGTAAATCAGCCAAAGAAAATTGTGCCCTGTTGAATTTGCATAATCTCACAATGGCAGTTAAAGAAATAAGATCTAGATGAAATTTAGAGTACATCTGTAGTGCTCTAAAAATAACATGGATGATATTATGATGACATGTTCTTAAAAACAATTATGAAGATGTTAGCAGAATGTGAGGATGAACTTATAATTCAGTGTAGAATGCCAGAGTGCTTTTCAACTTGGAAAAATCTCAAATTGCTATTACTAAGACTTTTGCAGTGTTTAACCGTGAATGTGGTGAGTGTGTTGATCATATTAAACTGTGGGATATGTTTAGAAAAATGAAATTCAAGAACATCTCATTGTCCTAATGTACAGTCTATACACAGTGAGGAACCCATAGTGCAGATTATGTATTGTGTATATATTGAGGGAAGTTGAATTGGAAGATTATAGTTTTAAATCTGAAAGAAGAAACCTCAATAGCCTCTTCTATGTTAATGACAATATCTGTAAGTGCTAATGATCAGAAAATAAAGGAACATAATTAAAGTAGGATTAAAATTAAATATATAGAAGTTGTTGCTCAGATAAGGAGAGAATGGGCATCAACCAAATGTGCTGTTTTGTTGCTTCTTGTGAGGAGACCATAGGACAGTGATTTTCTGTGGGTTTGAATGCTGGGAGACAAAAAAGACACTAAGTTCACAAAACTCATCTTCTAATCAGTTTTGGAAATTGCCCATTGACTACCGTATTTACCGGACTATAAGCTGCTACTTTTTCCCCACACTTTGAACCCTGTGGCTTGTACAACAATGTGGCTTATCTATAGATTTTTCTTTGCTAACTGCCATCAGGGGGCGCAAAAATGTGACAGATGCAAGAGGTCAATGCAAAGAAGAAGATGCTACCAGTACTTTTTGGCGCACTCAATGCAAGCAGCATGACACGCACATTTTCACATCCTGATCATGGAAAGTACACGAAGAAAAGCATATGATGCAGCTTTTAAGTTGAAAGCAATCGATCTGTCTATCCAGGAAGGAAATAGAGCTGCTGCACATAAGCTTGGCATTAATGAATCAATGGTGAGACGTTGGAGATGGCAACGTGAAGAACTGATTCAATGCGAAAGGACAACAAAGGCTTTCAGAGGTCATAAAAGCAGATGACCTAAACTTGAAAATGTTCTTTAAAAAAAAAAGTTTTATTTGGGTTTTCACACATACAAAATACAAGTAAAACATCTTTTTTGAAAATAGCATGGTCCCGGGTTGAACTTCTTTATACAGACACAAAACTCAATTTCATGCTCCTTTTTGTGTTCTATTCCATATCTTATACTATTCTACATTTTCTATATAGTTTTCCCCCTCTTTTAACTTTCTCAATTTTATTTTAATTATCTCATCTCAATTCAAATCATTATATTGTACAAATCATTATGTACATTTAAGTTACAAGTTATATTTTAGAGCAATGGGATTTAATTTATCTTCAACGGGTCTAGAGATACTCAGTTATTATGCATAAATGCAATTCAAATATAATTTGTTGCATATAATTTAGACCTATTACTTTGGAATGTATGTTCTCCTGGATGTACAACAGCTACAACTCTTATGAAAGTTGTATGGTTTGAGAAAGGGCTTGTATGCACTTGGTCAAATGGTAAGATAAGAACTCTGAGGAATGCACCTTCACAGACAACAAGCAGCAAGAGACAAAAATAGAAACAGTGAAAAAAAGAGAAACTTTTGGATAAATGGGGATGATAGAAGATCATCAGATCCATTTCTGCCATATAAACTTGACAATGTGCAACAGAACCTCCTTATTACATTTTTTGGGTGGGGGGTTGTTATTTATAATTTAACAAATATCTTCATTTGTTCCTTAATAATATCTCTTATCAATTATTGTCTGAATATGATAAATCCATTCTTCAAAAATAATTTATTTTCTCAAAAACATCCATCTGAAATTGTTTTCCAATTTAATTATAATGTCAATTTCCAAGAAACTGAGAAATATGATATTTTGATTTTTGGATTTTATAATTATTTGGGATTATAGAAATAATTTAAACTATTGATAATTTTAGAGTGTTTGATACATGTACCCAAGAAAATTGGAAATCATTATTCTTCTTCCTTCTTTACTTTTTGCACTTTTAACTTACTTTCAACAATCAACCCTTTAAAAAGCTAAAGATATAATAAAAATTCCAGATGAATAAAACTCTTCCAGGATATGTTTCTGGCAGGTTTTCTGATTTAATCTAAATTTGAATTCTCCATTGGGAAGTGAGGTTTAGTGAACTTGAATCCCAGTTCAGTTGGTAAGATAAAGATGATTAGATAATGCAATGGGATAACTGATATTAGAATATTCTCAAATACAGTAGCTGTTAATGGTTAATTACATCCATAAGAACTCAGGTTGATTTTTTATTTTTTTTTTGTCTAGTTTGATTTCATATTTTAATTAATTGCCTCTTGAGGGAAACAAAACTATTAATAAGATTGCTGAATATAAAATCAATCTTATCCCCTGAAGATAGATCTGAGCAATAGTTTGGTTGCATCTATTGAAGAACCAAGGTTTAACAATCTAAAAAGTATACATCAGAAGGCCAACAATTCTATGAAGAAAGCTAGTAAGTATAACATGGAAAATATTTTTGCCATTTGACAGAAAAAGCAATTCCTGTCTTATTGAGATTCACTGGCATTTATTTAACTCTACATTAAATGATTGTACTTAGCTTAGCTACTATAATTTTCACATTGAGAAAAGAATACAATGAAGTGATATATAACTTGCTATTCTTTTATCACAGAATAAGTTATACAAATGAAGATAAAAAGGAAAGATGTATTTTTAGTCATTTGGATCTAAAGGTTAAATTAAAAGTATTATGAATAAAAAAAAATTATATGGCCTGTTATTGTATTCTAATAAATGGAGTATGTATTAAGCATGAAAATACTTTTCAAACATGCTGATACTAATGATTAATGGACAGAAATAGTTATAGTTTGCAGAAATTTAGAAACCTATTTTCAATATTGAAATAAAATGGATTGACTGAACTGATCACTAGTAAGAGAATTAACATAATCAAAGTCATTTTTAGATTCATTTGTACATTTTATATAAATGTATAAATGTTAACACTGGTAAATGTTAACACTGCACTTTTCAAAAGATGATGATCTTATATTGATAAGATCTTATCTTATTTCATTTCATATTTAGAAATTATTAATTATTAATATTTCTTATTGATTTGGAAAGTTTAAAGGTGGTAATAGTTTAGCTAGACATATAGATCAAAATATGTGACTGTCCAGTTTACATTAAAACTAGAAAACAATGAAAAATAAACTAAAAGTAATTCAGTGTATGAAAAATATGAATCTTGGCAACCAAGATTTACAGAACTATAGTATGGTATCATAGAGTTAGAAGAGGTTATTTAGGATATTAAATCCAATAGAGTATCTTGGGGATCCAAATTGGAGTATTTTTGATAGATGGTTGTCCAGCCACTTCTTGAAAACATTCACTAAAGATAAATCAGCTCCATCCTTGGTAATTGATTTCCATGTCAAACTGATCTTATTTTTAAACCTTTGTAAATGTTTAAGATAAGGAAATGTTAACTGGAGAATTTTGATTAGAATATGAATGTGTTCTCCTTAGCTCTCATTTTTCTTAAGCTGAACATGCTTTCCTCTTCATGTACTGTAATTTTAAGGACCACCTGCTCAATACCAGCATGAATTATAATGTTTTCTTTTGTAAAATTCAAATATATCATTAATGTACTTAAAGGTATTAACATATAGGTATTTTTCAATTATGTGTTTGTCAACTAATATTTATTTGCTTCCGGGAGTTCCACCCACTTTAACATTTCCAGGGTTGAGAAACACTGGCAATGTTAAAGTGGGTGGTCTTGAACTCCCAGAATACCTCAGTTGAATTCAATGCATCTTAAAGTTGTCAAGGCTTGAAGCATTAAGCCATTTTTTTCAATTGACAACATTCCCAGACTGACTATTAAATTCTCTCTCTCTCTCTCTCTCTCTCTCTCTCTCTCTCTCTCTCTCTCTGTGTGTGTGTGTGTGTGTGTGTGTGTTTTTTTCTATATGTGCTATACAAATTCAGCCAATTGAAAGTCCATTCCTTCAATTTTTTCAAAGTAAAAGGACATAGCAACTAATTCTATTGTTTCTCTATTAGGTTTGCATCCAGCCTTTCCTTAAGGTGTTCTCTCTATACGGGACATCTGACTTCAATTTTCCATTATTGTAACAATTCTTTAAGAGTGATAAGAGATAGTTACTGGTTCAAAAACTCCAGAAACTCCAGAAACTCCAGTTAAAATGATTTGAAAAGATATTTCAAGTCCCAGGCAAACATTTTAATATATACAACAAGGAAAAGAAATGAAAGACAGAAGAAAATGGAGGTTTATGGTTTGGTGTTTAGTCAAGGATAATTTGAAATATATAAATAGTGTTGTAATCGGACACAAAATGTATTACATCCGTTTTCTGAACTGTGTTTTCATTCTTTGCATGTTTTCCCTCTATTTTTCAATTCTGATCTGAGACTGTACCAAGTTATATATGTTCACTGTTTTTAACTACCTTCCCCATCTCTGTTTATAAATTAAATTAAGTTAAATGAAATTAATTCATAAATTAATCATGGATAATCAAACCACAGTGGCTTACTTTTTGCTCCTGGAATTCTCAAAAAAATGGCATTTACAGATGTTACATTTCTTTTTATTCTTTGTGTTATATTTGTCAATTGTAATAGCAAACCTTCTCATCATCTCTGCAGTAGCAATAGATAATCGACTTCATAGCCCCATGTACTGGTTTCTAATGAATTTGGCTTTGCAGGACTTGGGCTCAGTTTCCGTCATTGTCCCTAAATCTATGATAAATTCTCTCATAGACACACGACACATCTCTTATTTTGGTTGTGTTGCTCAAGTCTTTCTCTTTGTCTCATTTGCAGCTTCTGATTTATCTCTCCTGACAGTCATGGCATATGATAGGTATGTTGCTATTTGCAATTCCCTGCACTATGAGATGGTGATGAATTGGAAAGCCTGCACTGAAATAACAATTTTAGTGTGGATTATAAGTCTTCTCTATGGAACATTGCACACTACTGGCACTTTTTCAATCCTTTTTTGTTCTAATGTTGTTAATCAATTTTTCTGTGAAATTCCACAATTGCTAAAATTATCCTGCTCTGGTTTCAGTCTAGTTGAGTTTGGAGTTATTGTGGTCAGTATCATTGTAGGACTAGGTTGTTTTACTTTTATTATCACATCATATGTCATGATTTTCAAGGCAGTGCTAAAAATCCCTTCTGAACAAGGGCGGCAAAAAGCCTTATCAACCTGTATTCCTCATCTTACAGTAGTCTTTATGTTTTTATTAACTGGATTTTTTGCCTATTTGAGGCCTCCCTCTAACACCCCATCTTACTTAGATTTTGGGTTGACTGTTCTGTATTCCCTTCTTCCACCCCTGTTCAATCCAATCATCTATAGCCTGAGAAATAAGAATATCAAATTTGTCCTTTATAAAATCTTTAAGTTCTAAAAAATTATTTTAGTGCTATTTATATTCTATTCAACAGAAAATTATATGTTCATGTCATTTCCTTTACTTCTTTGAATAAATCAGTAAGTTAGAAAGGGAGATATATAACTTCTATGGAGGCAGATTAACCTCTTCATCTAAAAGAATTGAATTCCAGTGACTGATCAGCAAAAATCCTGCATCCCTAATTACTATCAATGCATTTTATAGATGCTAAATGTCTGGCAACCTCTGGCATTCCACAAGCTGACAAATCCTGATTTAATGAAGGAAGGATCAAGGTGCAATATTATGGGAAAAAACTGCAACAGTAGGAAAGTTTAAATGATGTGGTCTATTTTTCTCAATGTTTTCCTAAGTGGACTGGCTTCTGCTTTAATGCTTGTACATAATATGGCTAGTTAAAGCTTTAGTTTTTCCAGACATACATAGGACTCTACATTCTTCTCTCCTTAAATGGTCATTTGCTCATACATTTTGATATTTTGCATCTTTGAGTTGGTCTTAACCCCTGGTGTCTTTTTGCATAATTCCATGCATTTTTCTTGGCAAGCTATTTCCAAAGAGGTTTGCCATTGCATAGAGTGAATTATAACTCACTGGTTCCCTATTCCTAGTCTGATACTTTAAGTACTACATCAAACTGGTTTTTACATACTTTATCTCAGGAGTGTTCTCTTTTCCTTAGAAGTTCTTTGGAAAGATTAAATATCTGACAATGTGGATAGGATGGATAAGCTTGTCACTAATTGTAATTTGATAATCACAAGATGCATAATTCCAATAAAATATCATATAAACTTTCAGAAATCTCACAACTTCATACAAATTAGAAAAGATGAGATATGCTGCGTGGTCCAACACTTGAAGGAACAAATATAAATGGATGTACATTAGGATGAAATGTGCTTAAGGATGATCAATTTCATCAAAGCTACTGATAAGGCATACCAAACATCATATCTAAATTTTAGGTCATCTGTACTATCTTCTGCTTAGCATAAGAGTACTTCAGAAAGATGTCATATGATTAATGGAATTATCTAGGCAATATCAATATTTTCTTTTGATGAGGGTGGGGAGCTTTCAGTTAAAGAGATATGAAATTTTCTTGTACATTTATACTCCTCTATTGAATATTGCTGTCTTTTTTCCTGCATTGTTTGTGGATATTTTTTGTCATTATGCATTGATCTCCTTTGCTTAATAAACTCAACTTTTACCCAATTTATGTGGGTGTTGCTTTCTAATCCATCAATTTCTTGTTCACATTTTTGTATGGCAAAAAGGAATGAGTCAAAACCCTTTCAAACTGGTTCTCAACCTCTTTTGTAAGTGTGTGTTTTGAAAAAAGTATATTAAGAAAAAATATAATCAAAGGTTTGTAGAGTTGGAAATGACATTGGATGTGTTCCAGATCAATGCCCTCCATAGAAGAGGAAGCAGTTGTATCTTTTTCTGGGCTTGCATATCTGTCCTTTGCAATCTTCATCTGCACCTGAAGAATGTCACAATTGTTTCATGAAGTTTCAGAGAATGTTGTGTTCATTCTCTTGTTCATTCTCTGAAGCAATGTTTATAATAAGATACAATTAACAGCTGAGTACATTTAGAGATACACAATTTAGATTCCTTATTTTGCCTACAGCTAAACAGCAAGAGGGAAATGTAGAAACAATGAAAAAAAATGGAAACTTTTAGTTAGTTGAGGATGATAGAAGATTTTGAGATCCCCTTCAGCCAAAGAAGCTGCATGTCTCAACCTGGAATTGAATTACTTTATATTATCAAAATGTTATTGGATCTCAGGAGTTCTGAAACTTTAAGGAAATTAATCTAATGCACACTTCCTACAGTGTAATATTGAACAATGATGCGATTTAGTTTAATAATTTAGATTCAACTGAAATTATAGGATGAAAAATACACAAGAGACAAATGTGAAAGATGATCATATATTTGAGAAAGTGATAAACAAGTATGTGCAGATTTAACACAAAAGTGAACAATCAGAAAGGATGAAAACCAAAATAAAAGGCATTGTTTTTCTGTTCTGCTTTTAATCATTAACTTTATAGTAAAAAGTCATTTAACCAAGCTAGTTCTTCCTTGCTGTTTGCTTGCCAAACATGAAGTGTAAACTAAACAGCCTTTCACTTTCACTTCAATTAATTAATTGCTACCTGATTCCACTTCAGCATGGCCATGCCTAACCATCACAAGTTTAACAATGGAAGCAGCCTGTACTACTTTATAGAATTCTGTTTGGATTCTCCATTGTCTGACTATTTTTTCCCTTTAATTACAGAATCTAAATATACAAAGAATTCAGTACAATTTTTGTTAATTTTATTCCAAGGTAGAGGAGGGAGAAAAGCTCATTTTGTGCATCAATTCCTTTTTCACCACTAGGGAGATTTATGATGACTGAATTGAATAGATTCTCTCCAATTGTATATGTATTGGAATTAACAAACTTTTATTAATTATAACCATCCTACTGTATTCATGCTCACTTTCATGCCTGACTCACAAAGACTGAAGTCAGCAATAGTGGTTTCCAATTCAAATTAGTAGAGGATATTAGAGTGTCATAATTTCTGCACCAACTAAGATGCTTGAGAGGGAGATGATTACTGCAAATAAATGAACACTGAAGAACACATGAATAAAGGCGAATGTTTTAAAGAAAACTAAAATGAAATCGAATGAACAAATTCAGTATTGCCATGCCCACAGTGCTGAAATACCATAATATATTCAGCATATATAATAATATATTCATTAATTACATTTCTATCCTGCCTTTCTTCCAAAGTGATGCTCAATGAATATAATAATTTATCTCATTTATAACAGCAAGAGCTTCTTAATCTTTGTTAAACATTTGATGTTATATACCATAGTATCTATTTGCAAAACTGAAAGCTTAAGAGCACCCTTCTATAGTGATTCTTCTCCTGTTTGAGGGGTGGGCAAGCAGTAGTTGAATCCATGCTTGTTCCAATGTGGAATGTCATAAGGCTTACCTCTTTCCCCCATTACCTGACAGCTATGTGAAATTACTCACATAAGTTATCCATAGGTTTGGAACGAAACATTGTCAGTAACTTTATGACTCCCAATAATACATAAGAATCCCAGGCCAAGTGAACATGCAATGGAGGTGCTTCTGGCTGGATGAAAAAAACATCAACTATATGATTCATTTTCCAGTTACTCTGAGGAACATCTCCTCACCTTGTCCTCTGTATGCATTGTGAAAAGGGATGCTTAGGAGTTTTTCAGCCCTAAATTTTACAAGGACACCCACCTGGAGAAAGTATTGTACAGTAGTGGCACTAACATTATGGAACACTTTGTCACCAAATTGCATTCTGTCTTCCATCTGGCATTTTTTTTAATTTGCAAAGTGCAAACAATTATATTTAGATTTAGTTGCTATTGATTGACATAGCTACTTTTTGTATGTATTTCTGATTATTTGACTTGATTTTGAATGCAGTTTTGATTTATGATGGATTTTATATGGAAGAGTATAGACGCTTTCTTTTTGACTATTGCTGTAAACTGTCAAAGTGTCAATTTGGCAGTGTACGTAGTAGACCAATCAAACAACCAATCATCCAACAAATTAATAAAACACACTTCAGAAATGGACTAACAGATGAAAAGCAACAGAACTTTCTTTAAGATTAAAATTAAGAGTATTAAACTATGCATATTTCAAAAATTTGTCCACAATTTTTATGAGCAGAATGTTCCAATTTTGTTGCTCATGGGCACCTCTCTCCCTCTCCCCCAGCTCTCTCCAACAGTGAATACATTTGAATCCCATTTATTTTTATAGGATAATTTAGTTCCTTTTAAGATGAGTCTCATTGAAAGCAATCTAGGTATTTGTTCAATTCACTTTCAATAACAAGAGAACTTAGTAGATATCTAATTCAATAACTCAAATAACTAGAGATCCCCAAAAAGAGATATTGAAATTTTTGTTACATTAGATCCAAAAGAGCACAACCAGTCCAGAGCTATAGGCACTAACAAATTTGTCTACAATGATTGGGAGGGGGGGGAATCAATTTCTTTATTTTAGTTTACTTTACTTTGTTTTTATAAAACTGAAATTTCTATGGGAGAGAATTGGCAAATTGGACTTTAGTGGACATGAATAAAAATAATCAGTGAGTCTACTACTACTTAATTATTATGGTAGCTGATCATCTACAGAAATATTTTAATATAGACATTTTATTCATTTTATGAATGAATATTATTGTTTTATTATTGAATTTATACTCCCACTTTCTGTCCGTTCCAGTAGCATCATTAAAAAAAACCAGGTCCATTTAATACAGTTTAAGATATTTAAATAATTAAGAATTAAATCTTGGCAAAGAAATTTTTAACCATTATCCTAAATATACTGAAGGAGCCAAAGTTGATGTCTTGCAAAACACGTTGTCCTCGGTGTATGTAGAAAATAATTAGGAAATTCACATACCAATTTCCAATCTTATCTTGAATAATTTCCACAAAGTAAATTGGATGTCCTCGTTTCTCGGAGTAATGATAATGGGATTCATTAATGGAGGTGGAATAGTATACAAAAGGGCTGTCAACAAATCTGTAAAGGGAGAGGACAAGCCTTTTGGTCTGGCATAAGAGAAAGCAGCAGTAACAGCAAACAAGGAAAATACTGTCAAGTGTGGAATGCAGGTGGAAATGGCCTTTTGCCTATTTTTAATTGATTTCATTTTGAAGACAGTAGAGACAATTAACCCAAAAGAGAAAGAGATAGCTGAAACACAAAAGGATTCTACAATAACTGTTGTAGCACATATTAACTTCTTATTGATTTCTGTGTCAGTACAAGAGATGCTTAGTAGCTGAGGGATATCACAGAAATATTATTTTATAATATTGGATCAGCAGAAATGAAAGTTAAAGGTCTGTACAGTTTGTATCAATGCACTGATTATGCTGGTGTTCCTACAAGCTTCTGCCATTTGAAAGCAGGCATTCCAGTTCATGATCAGCTGATATTGAAGAGGATAAGATATGGCTACATAGTGGTCATAAGCCATAGTAATGAGCAAAGTCACCTCAGCTGTTACAAGGGTCACCACCAAAGCAACTTGGGCAACACACTCCCAAAATGAAATCTCTTTATAATTTCTCAAGCTGCGGTCCAGGGATTTGGGAACTGTCATTGAAATGTAGCAAACATCTACTAAAGATAGGTTAACTAGGAAGAAATACACGGGGTTGTGAAGCTTAGGATTCTGAACAACAATTGTGATGATGAGAAAAATTCCAGTTAGTGCTGTTAGGTTAAAAAAAAAAACCTACAAAGTATAAATATTGTAGTTCTCAAATATCAGAAAACCCAAGAACAATAAATTTAGTTATCTTTGTTTGATTTAACATTTCTTATTCTGTGGAGAAAAAGTACAGATATTGTCAAGAAATCTACGCAAGAAAAATAAAATATTTTATTATATTTTACTTTAAATATGGATCTAGAGATCTAATTAATTAACTTCTGAGAAATATTTAGAAGTAGGCAGAAAATAAACTGACTTTAATGTACTTGCCACTTCTTAGCTTTTGCTGTAAACAATGAGAAAATAAAAAAGTCTGCACTTTTAAGTATCTTTTTATTGATTAGTGTGTTTAGAGTGATCTTTTTATTGATCACTAAAAATAAAAAGATAAAAAGTATCTTTTTATTGATTAGTGTGTTTATTAGTGTGTTTATTATTGATTAGTGTGATTAGAGTGTTTAGTGCAAATAGTGTGATTACTGACTAGTTTAAAAGATCAAAATTCATGTAATTTAATTGAATAGCAAAATCATAGATCTAGTGAATTTAAATGAACAGTGTGGTTAATGACTAGTGTAATTAATTGATTAATGATTAGAGTAATTAACTACTCAGGCTGATTGTTGCTCAGGAATATTATCTAACTTGAGAGATTACTGCAATTGATTGTTTGATATAATATTGGCTATATAGATTACCCAAAATTGTTCCTCTAATTAATTCAATCAACGTACTATTTTAACAATCCTACCATGCCAAAAAGAAAATCCTACGTCAAACCACAACCTAAAGAGAAGATGATCCCCACCAGTGAACCACAAGACTCCTGCACATGCCTTAAATGCTACAAAAATCTAAAGGATAATGAAAACTCCATCAAATGTTCTCTGTGTAAAAAATACACTCATCATGACTGCTTGGGATTACCTGAGCAGATGATTCAATACCTAAAATCATCCAATGAGTTTCCACATATCTGCAAATCATGCAGACCCAAACTGGATCTGCCTGAAAGAGTTGATACCATTGAAACCATTGAAACATCCCCTACCATCGAAACCATTACAACATCCCTCAACATCATAGTAGCATCCCTGGACGCCGTAAAAGAAAGAATATCCAACCTTGAAAAAAAGGACACAACGCAAAAACCTGAACATCCAATAGCTACTAACCACATCTCTACCAATCAACCACAATCCAATCCACAACCCAATCCACAAATAAACACAACCCAGACAAATATTGATATCCCAATTCTCATCAGAGAAGCCGTTGAGCGTGAACGGAAACGCCCAAACGCCATCTTATTTGGTCTAGAAGACATCAATGTCAATGATGACATCACAACTGTCTGAAACATCATCAGAAATTATCAAGCATCAACCATCTCCGCTGATGAAATACTTGACATTTCCCGCATTGACCGAGAGCTCAAAAATAGAGATGGCTCTGTGGCCCCACGCTTGTGCAGGGTCATTTGCAAAAATGAATCAAGCAAACGTAAATTCATTTATACTATAAACTCACTCGCCAAAACCAACACCATCCATAAGAACCTCCGTTGCCGCCCTGACCTAACCATACAGCAACGTGCCCGCTCCCGTGCACTCCGCATCGAACTCAAAAACCGTCTAGATAATGGAGAGAAGGACCTGTACATTGACTACCATGCTGACTGTATCAAAAGTAAACCACTCAACCCAATACTCAGCTTTTACCCTCAACCACAACCCTACCTCAACCCATCCACCATCACCCAAGACTAGGCACGCACGCCCCCAACTACCTCAATTCCAACTTCTGCCGGCCTTAAATGCAAACTACTCAATGCAAGAAGCCTCGTGAATAAAATACCTGAATTTCTCTTCCTCCTAAATATGGCTAACTTCGACATTATATTTGTCTGTGAAACACGGCTCAATGCATCTCTCCCCGACTCCATTACCACAGTAAGAGACTATCATGTTTACCGATCAGATCGTGAAAATCGTCGAGGAGGTGGAGTTGCTATATTCTATAAAAAATCCTTACATCTAAAAAATATCCAAGTTACCCAGGAGTTTGCCCTTCCTGAAACCATCATCTGTGAACTATCCTCAAATATCACAATTCGATTCTTACTATGTTACAGAGCACCTGATTATGACATCGAACATGTAAACAAGCTAAATACATTACTAACATGGGCTGCATCCTGCCCATACCCTTTTATCCTTCTTGGTGATTTCAATCTACCTCATATTAACTGGACCCTAAATGATTGTACAACTGAAATCATACACACAACCTTCTACAATGCTATTACAAATCTGGGACTGGAACAACTAGTAACCAACAACACTAGACTAAACAACTGCCTCGATCTCATCTTCTGCAACAGTTTGAACCTAATCTACGGAATACAATCTAAAGAACCCTTTTCCAGTAGTGACCACAATATGATCGACTTTTGTCTCAACATACATCCACACAAAAATCACCACAATGATGTAATCCCCTATTGTAACTTCAAAAAAGGCAACTATGATCTTATAGACAACGATCTCTCATCCCTTGATTGGCAATCTCTATTCACTGGATGCAATACTGTTGAAGACCATTATAACATATTTTTACTTGAAGTCAAAAGAGTCATCAAACTATATGTACCAACAACAACTCCCAAAACAAAACAAAAAAGCAGATTACCCATATCAATAAGGAAACTTCAATCCAAAAAGAGATCACTCTGGCGGAAAAACAAATCTGGTCACGTTGCCAATTTCAAAAACCGATACAAAAATCTATGCCACCAGATAAAGACCGAATGCACCAATTATCACATTAAACAAGAGGAAAACCTTCTAAGCACCAATTCCACCCGCGCTTTTTACAATTTTGTAAACAACAAACTAAAAGACTCAAGGTCCATCCCTCCCTTGATAGGACCTGATGGTAAAGACTGCAACGACGACACCATTAAAGCCAACATCTTTAACACATTCTTCGGCTCAGTATTTGTAAACAGCAATGGATCATGCCCAGTATTTCCTAGCCGTACCACAGATAACAACAATGATCTAATACATATCGATTTCACAGAAGACAATGTTGAAAAAGCAATACGCAACCTAAAACCATCTCTATCTATTGGACCGGATGGAATATGTGCCTACTTCTTAAGAAAGCTATCCTCTGCCATAGCCAAACCTCTAAGCATAATCTTTGAAAAATCTTTCAGAACCAGCTCCTTGCCCAACCTATGGTCACAAGCCACAGTCATCCCCATCTTCAAAAAGGGAGACCCAAGCCTAGTTGAAAACTACAGGCCAATCTCCTTATGCTGCGTCACCTGTAAAGTCATGGAATCAATTATTAACCAATCCATCATCCTTCACTTAGAGACAAATAACCTACTCTCCAATAAACAATTTGGTTTCAGGAAAAAACTATCCTGTAATCTGCAACTCTTACACTGCAAAAACATATGGACGACACAACTCGACCAGGGCAAAACAATAGACGCAATCTACATAGACTTCTGTAAAGCCTTTGATTCAGTGGTACACGACAAACTACTCCTAAAAATAAAATCCTATGGTATCTCTGGACAACTGAATAACTGGATAGAAGCATTCCTGTCAAACAGACAACAAATGGTCAAAATCGGGAACGTCCTATCAAATCCAGTACCTGTCAATAGTGGTGTTCCCCAAGGCAGTGTTCTAGGACCAACTCTCTTCATACTCTACATAAACGACCTCTGTGATCATATTAAGAGCAATTGCGTTCTCTTCGCTGATGATGTAAAGCTGTTCAATACCACAGACAATACTGCTACCCTACAAAAAGATCTTGACTATGTATCCGAATGGTCAAACAAATGGCAACTTCAAATCTCAACAAATAAATGCTCTGTCTTACATATTGGCAAAAAAAATCAGAAAATAAAATACAAGCTGAATAGTCAAGATCTTGTTGATGACCCAAGCTCTGTAAAGGACCTTGGAATACTCACCTCTAATGATCTAAGTGCTAGAGCACACTGCAACTACATAGCCAAAAAGGCATTAAGAGTTGTTAACCTAATCCTACATAGCTTTTTCTCTGGTAATATCACACTACTAACCAGAGCATACAAAACATTTGCTAGACCAGGGGTGGGCAAACTTTTTGGCTCGGGGGCCGCATTGACTTTTAAAATTTGACAGACGGGCCGGGTCAGCACAAGATTTTTTGGGAATCGCCTCCCCCACCCTTCCCCCCCTCTTCTCCTCCTTCCCCTCCCCTCGGAGGCTCCCCTCCCCTCAGAGGCCCCCTGAGTCAGGAGTTGCTACCGCCGGCGCGGCTCCGCGCGGCTCCAATCCCGCGTTGCCTCGGGAAGGGAAAGGCAAAAAGGTGCTTTGCAACGGGAGCAGCGGCACCGGAGGCTCAGGCTTAGCGGCTCCTGGTTTTGCCTTTTCCTTCCCAAGGCAACGCGGGACTGGAGCCGCATGGAGCTGCGCCGGCGGTAGCAACTCCTGACAGCCCCAGCCGGACACCTGAGCGGAGCCCGGGCGTAACTGCCTGTTGCTGCTGCCGGAGCACCGCCGGGTCGCCTCCACCAAGCAGCCTGCCCGCCCACCGGGCTTCCCCTCTGCCGCGCGGCTCGGGGCCAGGCGCAAGCGCCCGTGAGTTAAAAGGAAGCCGAAAGTTGCTGGGAAGTTGCTCGGGTGCTGGGAGCAGGCTTTTAAAGTGCCGCCCGAGCAAAGTTTAAGCAGCCCGCCCACCCGCCGGGCGGAACCCTTCCTGCTGCTCGGCGGGAAGACGCTCCAGCCTGCAAACTTTGCCTTTGCAAAGTTTAAGCCTGGAAGCCCCGGAAACCCAAGCAACTTCCCAGCAACTTTCGGCTTCCTTTTAACTTGCAGGCACTTGTGCCTGGCGGAGGGGAAGCCCGGAGCCTCCTCCAAGCAGTCCGCCCGCCCGCCCGCCGGGCTTCCCCTCCGCCACGCGGCTTGGGGCCAGGCGCGAGCGCCCGCGAGTTAAAAGGA
>NW_020716990.1:206120-243338 GCF_900518725.1 Notechis scutatus | reverse complement strand
GGCCTAGCTTTAGGTGGCTCCAAGCAGCCCGCCCCGCCCGCCGGGTGGAACCCTTCCCGCTCCTCGGCGGGAAGACGCTCCAGCCTGCAAGCTTTGCCTTTGCAAAGTTTAAGCCTGGAAGCCCTGGAAAAAAAAGGGGGATCGGCGGGGACTCACCTTCGGAGAGGTCGCACTCGAAGGTGATTTCGAACTCCCAGCCGAGGCCTTTGCAAATTTCTTTTCTTTCCTACCCCTAGATCGCTCCGCACTGTTTTGCAGCTTTGGGGGCCACGCGGCACAGGGCAATACGCCATGCCCAGCGATTTTTTTTCAGGGGCGGGCCAGATTGGACAGACCAATGGCAGCGATTTTTTTTCAGGGGCGGGCCGCATTGGACAGACCAACGGGCCGGATGTGGCCCGCGGGCCGTAGTTTGCCCACCCCTGTGCTAGACCAATACTCGAATACAGTTCATCAGTCTGGAATCCACACTACGTATCTGATATTAGCACAATTGAGAAAGTCCAGAAATATTTCACAAGAAGAGTTCTCCACTCCTCTACTCGCTGTAGAATACCTTATGCCACCAGACTTGAAATTCTAGAACTAGAAAACCTTGAATTACGCCGTCTTCGGTCTGACTTAAGCATGGTATACAAAATCATACATTGCAATGTCCTACCTGTCAATGAATACTTCAGCTTCAACCATAACAACACAAGAGCACACAATAGATACAAACTCAAAGTAAACCGCACCAAACTTGATTGCAGGAAATACGACTTCAGCAATAGAGTGGTCAATGTCTGGAATACTCTACCCGACTCTGTAGTTTCTTCCCCAAACCCCAAAAACTTTAACCTTAGACTGTCTACTATTGACCTCACCCCTTTCCTAAGAGGTCTGTAGGGGGGCGTGCATAAGCGCACCAACGTGCCTACCGTCCCTGTCCTATTGTTTCTCCTATTCTTTTATTTTTCTTATATGTAACCATTTCATGTATTCACAACTATGTATACATTTACCGTATTTGCCGGCGTATAAGACGACTTTTTTGCCCTGAAAAACATGCCTCCAAGTGGGGGGGTCGTCTTATACGGCGAGTATATAACAAAGGTCGTCTTATACGCCAGCAAATACGTTGTCACTCGGTGCAAGAGCGACGGGGGCGGAGCTCCGCAACTTGCGAAGCCCCTTCAAGCCCAGCCGGAGTCTCTCTTCCTCCTCCTCCCCCACCCACCCACCCACCCACTCCGCTCGTGCGAGCGGACAGGCAGGCTCCAGACTTTGCCCCCATCCCTCACCTCCTTCCATCCCCCTCCACCCCCCCCCAGTGGCAGAAACTTCGCCGCACGTGGGGACGAGTGGAGGGGGTGGGAGAGCAGCGACGCAGCTCAAAGCTGAGAAAGCGCCATCCTTGCTTTTGTGCTTCGGGAAGAGTTCGTGTTTTTTGTTTTTTTGTTTTTCTCCCAGGAATGGGATGCTGCTCGTGCGATTTTCTTTGGGAAGTTTTCTCTTCCCGGTTTCAGCCTTTGCTCCGAATCCTCCCCCCCCCCGATTCACTTCTGGAAAGGATGCTTGTGTAACTCTTTTCCTAAGCGTTGCTGGGGTGGAGGGGGGGGCAGTGTGCAGCGTGAGCGAGAGGCTCTTTTCCTTTCTCCCTGAGTGCAAAACCGTCTGCCTTCTTCTCTCTTGGACGGACCGAGCAAGGCTAATAAGATAATAATAAGATAATAAGATAAGATCCTAAGCGCGTTGTGGAAACAGATCTGGATCTCATTGGAGAAAGGTAGCAAATGAATGAACTAGACTTTTGGCAAGCCTCGGGGTAGGAACTCGACGCTTTCTGGAAAGTTAGTGAGCAGGAAAATAGACATCCTTTCCGCTTTCTCCCAGCGTGGGTATTTCATTATCCCTCCCTGTAAGAAGTAACAACCACAAAGCCAAGGGAAAAAATGATGCGCAGGAAAAAGCCACAGTAGGAAGCAAAGATTTCTCCCCCCACCCCCCACCCTCTCTCTCTGAAATAATTAATGTCGCAATCAGTGTGGTGCACCCTTGGAGACAAATTGGTTGGGGAGGTGGAAAGATATTAAGAAACAACTCGACTGTTTTTCGTCCAGTTTTATTTTTATTTATTTATTTTCCCCTGAAAAAAGCAGATCGCTCAACGGTGTCACAAAGAAAGGGAGAGGAATTGAGTGCCAGCCTGAGAAAGGCGAAGCTGCCTCTCTAAAGCATTTTGGTGGCTTTGTAAGTTTGGGGGAAAGGGGCGGGGGTGTCAATCAAGAATTATATCCAGAATACCCCAAGTGTTACAACTTAACCGTATTTGCCGGCGTATGACTTTTTTGCCCTGAAAAACATGCCTCCAAGTGGGGGGGTCGTCTTATACGGCGAGTATATAACAAACTCTATATTTTGAGTGGAAATGTTGGGGGCTCGTCTTATACGCCCAGTCGTCTTATACGCCGGCAAATACGGTATACTTATTATCTTGTAAACAATTGGCAAATCAAATAAATAAATAAAATAAATAAATAAATAAATCTTGCTTGGATTTCAAGAATACATTCTTGAAAATTCTATATAGGTAGTCTAGAAATCCAGAGAGAAAAACTAAGATATCTGATGGTGTCTTATAGTAATTAATTGGTTAAAGCAATTCTTTCAACTGGGGAAGATAAGCAAAGTTTCAATCCCTGCCTTGAATATATAGATATGTTCCCTGGAGGCAACTAGAATGTCGGTTGAGAAAATGCAATCATTAAATGGAAGCAACCCTGAACAGCAAAAAGAAAAAAGAAAGAAAGAAAGATTTATGCAAAATCTTCCAACAAAATGGATATCCATACAACTTCATCAAAAAGTTCCTGATAGCACAGTACCTCAGGATAGCACAGGATAGCACAACCGACACAAACCATAAAAAGGATAAAATGGTTGTACATCAAATACATCTCAGAAACCAACAACAAGACTATTACAGCCACATGGAATCAGTGTAACACTGATTCAGTGTACATTATAACTATAAAAATAAAACACAAACATACATCCTTCACATTCTATTCAATTGAATTGAAAACCTGATATTGTATTATTATTGCACTAGATAGTAGATTTCAATATAGTTACTGCCCTGGGATAGAAGCTATTTTTCAGCCTATTTGTCCATGTTTTTATTATCCTGTACCATCTGACAGGTGATAATAGTTCAAAATAAGGGTGCCCAGGAGGAGATGGATCTTTAAGAATGTTTTTAACTTTCTTAAGGCAGCGGGAGCTATAAAGCTCTTCCAAAGAGGGGAGAGGGCAACCAATGATCCTCTGGTTAATGAGGTTAAATCTCTATATACCGTGCAAAAGAGAAATCAACACGACAAAAAGGGAACAAAAAGACCAAAACACTTCTCCAAATTAGCATAGATTAATACCAAGATTAATATCAGACTAACAATCAAGAAGTAAATAATACCCCAATCAAGGAACTTCCAATCTTAGAAACCCCAAAACCACTCCCACCAACACTGACAAGGCAAGCAATTAAAATATAAATTGAGAGTAAACCCCACTCCTTACTATCACTAGCACTGATGATCTTACTTAGTTTGTGTAATAAATCTGCAAGAAACATCTCAAGAAAATAGCCAAGCTCATAAAGCCCTAAAGACCCTCCATTTCAACCCTGAGAAATGCATGTGACTCTGAGAAATGCATTTGAAATAAATGCATGTGGAAAAAAAAAATACCTTTGAATGATACAATTAAAGGGAATGAGTTTGTACCAATAAAGGAGAATATTTGTATCTCAGGGTTACAAATAGTCTCCTTCATTGGTATAAACTCATTCTCTTTAATTGTACAATTCAAAGATATTTTTTCACCTGCACTTACATCCACAATTAACACCAACACCACAGACAATACTACTACCCTCCAAAAAGACCTTGACTATGTATCAGAATGGTCAATCAAATGGCAGAGTTGATTGCTCTGTCTTACATATTGGCAGAAAAATATCAGAAAATAAAATACAAGCTAAATAGTCAAGACCTTGTTGAGGATCTAAACTTCGTCAATGACCTTGGAGTACTCATCTCAAATGATCTAAGTGCTAGAGCCCACTGTAACTACATAGCCAAAAAGGCATTAAGAGTTCTTAACCTAATCCTTTTCTAGCTTTTTCTCTGTAATATCACACTACTAACTAGGGCATACAAAACATTTGCTAGACTCAAATACTCAAATACAGCTCATCAATCTGGAAGCCACGTATCTGATATTAACACAGTCCAGAAATATTTCCAGAAATATTTCACAAGAAGAGTTCTCCGTTCCTCTACTCATTGCAGAATACCTTATGCCACCAGACTTGAAACTCTAGACCTAGAAAATTAGAACTACACCGCCTCCAGTCCGATCTAAATATAGTATATAAAATCATACATTGCAATGTCCTACCTGCAAATGAATACTTCAGCTTGAATCATAACAATACAAGAGCACACAATAGATACAAACTCAAGGTTAACTGCACCAAACTTGACTGCAGAAAATACGACTTCAGCAACAGAGTGGTCAATGTTTGGAATACTCTACCTGACTCTGTGGTTTCTTCCCCAAACCCCAAAAACTTTAACGTTAGACTGTCAACTATTGACCTCACCCCCTTCCTAAGAAGCCTGTAGGGGGTGTGCATAAGCGCACCAATCGTGCCAACCGTCTCTGTCCTATTTTTTAAAAAATATTTTTCTTATAAGTATCTATCTCATGTATTCAAAACTATATTTATTCTTATATCTGTATCTTGTAAGCGATTGACAAATCAAATAAATACTAAATACTAAAATTAGGATTGACCTCGCCTACCTTGATTGATTTAGAACAAGAAAGCAGAGTGCAAGTCATTGATTTGACATGAAATGAAAACCTGGTGAAAATGTGTGATAGGACAGAATAAAGGTAAGAGGTCATATCACTATGGGAAGAAATATCAATCTGGTTCAGTTCAGTAGTGGGTTCCTACCTTCATTGCTACCATTTCAGTTGTCTCCTAATGTGCCAATCAGCTGAGAGGATGAAGAAACAAAAATCTAGGAGTGATCCTCCCATCCTCCCATGCACTTTTCGCTTCTTTTATCCTCTCAGCTGATCATCGGAGGAACCAGTTCAGCCATACTGATAGTTTTTTTTTTTACTACCAATTCGGCCAAACCAGTCCAAACTGGTAGCATAACACCACTGGTTCACTTCCAAGCTGGGAAAAAGATACTGGAAACATGGAGGCTTATTGGAAAGATGGTTTATTGATAAAGCAGAATCACACGTAATTCTCGGCAGCTGACAAAATGGAGTTGATGATGGGGGGGGGGTTAGGGGGGTTATACCTTCTTTGGGCTTTGTTTTTGAGCTTCCAGTTCCTGTGCAAGAACATGTCATTTAATAATCTATTGACTGTTGTCAGATTCCTATGGGGGTTATGTAGGGGTTCATAACTGGCTCTATAGGCAAAAGAGGAAATACAAACCCTAGGTGTTTGTCTGAGCTAATCTGGTCAATCTCTGGCTAATTGTTTATCTGAGCTCCCAGGTTTGGACCACTCTGGGATGATGCAATGAAGGAGCTTGTGTTCTGAAAAGGTGTTGGACAATTCCTATTGTGCCTAATGGTTTTCGTCCTGTGTTGGATCTTGGGTGAGGAGCTGCTGCTAATCCTATCACTTTGCCTTTGTTAGCTGTCAAACTTTGCTGCAAGCAGTTTTGAAATATCCTGTCTTGAATGGATTTTTGCCTGCAGTATTTGCTTTGCTTATGAATAGAGCCATCTAGATAGTTGGCTTCTTCTTTCCATAATCTCTTTATCTCTTAAGTACTGGCATCTGCTGTGGGCTATTTAGAAAGACTTGGGGGCTGCTTCTTGCCTCGAAAAACATGTTTCTCCATTTTCCATTTAGGGAAACATAACATTCTACCTTTTTAATATTTCTCCAAACATTTCATTTTTCTGGTGGGTAGATGCTGACTTTCTACATCCCTGTTTGAAAAAGTGCCATGTAAGCACTCAAATTTAACCTTGGGTGCATTAGGTTAGTGATTGTGGTTTAATGCAGCATTTCTTACAAGGTGGCTACTGTATGAAAAGAGAGAAAGAATGACAAAGGAGGAAAGAGGGATAGGATAATGGAAGAACAGATATTTGTAACATTAAAGGGTGAGGTGTGATAAATTTGATCATATTTGTTGTTATTAAGATCAAAAGTCACTTCAGAAAATATTTTATTTGCTGTTACTATTGTAATAAAATTTTCATTAAAAATATTTTCAAAAAATATTAAGGAACACTATCCTCCCTCTTTAATTTATACAGACAATTGTTCAATATATTCCACATCATTTTTTAAGGATTTCTCTCCATCCAGGAACTTTTCAAATAAATATCTAACTGTCATTATCAGTAAAGATGGCATATGTGTGATATGATGGATTTTAAGTATATATTTCTGTCTGAATGTCTTATGTCTGTTGGTGATATACTTAATTTGATGCATGTCAGGCATGACCAATGATTGTAGTTCCACTCCTCTCTAGATGAATGCAATGTTTGTTAAAAAGAAGCAGAGTTTTGATCACTCGGTCTGACTTGCCATTTCAAAGTCAAAAATTATCATTTTGTGCATTCCTCTTTTCCTATGGTGGTCATGCTGTATTTAAGGACATATATTTTTCAAAGGAAGCCAAACATATTATTTCTTAAAGTTTTAAAAGCATACGATATCTGTATGCATATTCTCACACTTCATATTTTTGTTTGAGTTATATTTCAGACTTCTAATGCTACTGAATACTCTTGGGAACTGATTAAATGATTCTGGGTCCTGTGGTATTTTCAGAAAGATGTATAAAGTGCAGTTTGAAAGGACACATGATTATTCTGATATCCCAACTCATATTCGGAAAGCCTTCCATTATTGAAGACATCATTCAGATAATCTAAAATGTGGAACTGAAAGGTAATTTCTCTATATTCTATAAGAGCCATAGTGGTGCGGTGATTAGAATGCAGTACTGCAGGCCAACTCACTGCTCGCTCCAGGAGTTCGATTCTGAACATTCTAAGGTTCGATTCTAAGGTTGGTAAAATGTGGAGCCAGATTGTTGGGGGCAATATGATGATTCTATAAACCACTTACAGAGGGCTGTACAACATTGGGAAGTGGCATATATGTCCAAGTGCTATTGTTATTTCACATAATTATTATCTCTGAACAATCTCTCACATATTTATTTTGGAAACATAATCCATGGTAAGCACAATGAAAATGTTTGTGCATTAACTTTGTGCCCAAATTATTCAGAAATTAATTACTACTAAATTAAATAGGGGTTTGATCTCATGGAAGGAGAAATTATTTAGTTGATGAAACAATTGAAAATATTCCAGAAGGTAAAGCAATATATTCTCCAGATTGAGCTTTATTCCTGGTGACTTTATAGAACATACATGTCTATATCCTTAATAGCTAAAACTTGGTATTTTTTGTATCTTAAGTAGGAGACAAGGAAAATGTAACTGTATTTCAGAACCTTATATTTATATTCCAACATCCCTTAATTTTATTTTTCATAATTACTATTTGATCTGTTGAAATTATTTTTTTACTTTTTGCACAGGAATATAGGAATCATTCTCAGGAAAAATGCCTAATGGAAGCGAATTCTCTACTTTTCTTCTCCTGGGTTTTTCTGATCAATTTGAGCAAAATCTGCTATATTTCACTCTCTTTTTAGTGATCTATATAGCAGCTTTGATAGCAAATGCTCTCATCATTTTAGCAGTGTCTTTCCACCAACAACTTCATACACCCATGTACTTTTTCTTAGTGAATTTATCAGTTGTTGACCTTGGCTCTCTTTCTGTCACTATTCCGAAAGCCATGACAAATGCATTCTTGAACAGCAGAGAGATCTCATACTACGGGTGCATCACACAAGTATTTTCTTTATTCTTCTTCCTGATCTCAGATTTGTTCTTCCTCACAGGCATGGCCTATGATAGATACATTGCTATCTGTGATCCACTGCATTATAAAAGCATAATGGACAGGAAAGCCTGCCTTCAGATGGCAGCAATTGCATGGATAACTGGTTTTCTTTATTCAGCTTTACATACTTGTAGCACTTTTGCAGTCACCTTTTGTTCCAATGTTCTGAATCAGTTCTTCTGTGAAATCCCACAGCTTCTGAAGGTATCATGTAATAATTCATACCAGATTGAAGTTGGAGTTATTCTATTCAGTGCATTCATCGTTTTCGGTTGCTTCAGTTTAATAATTGTTTCATATGTGCGGATTTTCAAATCTGTGTTTAGAATTCCTACTTCTCATGGACAGAGCAAAGCTTTCTCAACTTGCATTCCCCATCTCATTGTTGTCTCCTTGTTTATCAGCACTGGAAGTGTTGCCTACTTAAAACCTACTTCAGACTCTCCTTCGGATATAGACACAGTAATCACTGTGTTATATTCTGTGATTCCTCCTTTGATGAATCCAATTATCTATACAATGAGGAACAGAGAAATCAAAGTTGCCTTGTGGAAAATGTTTAAGTGTGACATTACATCAAGGAATCTATCATTATTTTTTATTTCAAAATGATTTTCCAACATTAGAGTATTTAGTTTTAGAAAGAAAACCCAATTTCACAAACAGATGGCACAATTAAAATAAACAGCATGTTTATTTGGGCTGCCTAAAACTTTCATTGGCTAATTGAATTCTATGCATTCACTCCACTGGAAAATCCATAAAATGTACTAGTACTTTATGTTATTAGATCCAAATTATGTCATTTCACTTTGATATTTTAGTTGTTTTAGCTGCAGGGACCTTTAGTTCTTCCATGCTTTGTAAAATGGAAAGTGTAACTTCCATTAATTCTCTTTGAAAAGCAAGACAAATCTTGAATAGAGTGCTTGAATAGATATAAAGAGAGTTTATATTCTCTTTGTGCAGATATTATATCCTTATCTCCATGTAGGTCTATATCTACATTTCTGTATACAATATCTCTAGCTATCCGATAAATATATTTAAATTTGTTTTGGGAAAAAAAAGTTTCACAATGTGTTAGAAAATAGAATCATAGATTTATAGGATTGGAAATGAACTTGAAGGCCTTCCATTTCAACCCCCTGAATAAGGAAGAAATCCTCAGACCATCCCAAAGAATTGTTCCAAGCTCAACCATCTCAACTTAAAACTGAATTCCTTTTGGGGTATTGGATATGAGTATTAGGTATGGGAATTAGGTATGTCTAGTTTATGAAAAGAAGGACTAGGGGTTACATGGCATCACTGTTCCAATATCTAAAGGGCTGCCACAAAAAAGAGGAGATGAACCTGTTCACCAAAGCACCTGAAGGCAAAACAAGAAGCAATGGATAGAAACCCAATCAAGGAGAGAAGTAACATAGGAGAAATTTCCTGACAGTTAGAACAATTGATCATTGGAACAGCTTGTCTCTAAAAGTTGTGCATGCTCCAGAATTGGAGGTTTTTAAGATGACATTGGACAGCCATTTCTCTGAAGTGTTATAGAGGTTCCTGCCTGAACAGACTTCCAAGATTTCTTCCAACTCTGTTATTCTATTATTCTGTTATGTTTGCAGTTATTCCATGTTTGCTAATGCAGTTAACATTGAAACATTGGTTAGAAATATATATAGACAGATATATATTTGTAAAAGTCATAAACCAGAATGTGAATATTCAGCAGAAATGTACAGTACAATAAGGAAAGATACAAACCAAAATAGAAGTTCTTGTCTGTATGTTCTGTTTTTAATTATTTCTGAAATGGTGCAGGAATGTAATGGATTCATAGCTGAGTAGATACAATACTCAAATGGATACAGACTAATGTTATACACATAACTTTATAGAGCCCCACTATATATCTTTAATTAGATAGATCTGAGTGATTATATTGTGATATCAAGTTGTTTGATTCCTAATGACCACATAGATTTTGTTAGTGACAACGCGTCCCAAAAGTATATTCACCTGGGATAATTTGAGTGTGGTTATTTGAGTGTGGCTAAGGGAGACTTCTGGGTTGATTCATTTGATGTTCCATTGGTTTTCTTGGTATTTTTAATAAATGAGAGGAAGAAAATGTAAGCAAGAAAAGGGGCACAAGGGGATTTAACAGAAGAATTCAGTATCTATATGGACTATGGAAGTAGCCAATAATGGTGAACTATATAAAGATCTTCAATGAACAATAAACACACACACACACACACACACACAAAACACACCATCATTATATTATAGGAAATAGAATTAAGCACAAAATTTCTAACAAAACTGTAAAAAAAAGGGTGGAAGATTACTTTCAATCTCTTCAGGAGAAGAAAACATCTTCCAATTGCTTCTTAATGCAACATTCTTATTAATTGAAGCATGAAAAATCAGAGGAATTGAAGATATTTGGGTAGAAGATTATATATTGAATAATAATATGTTCATTTATAGTAAACATTTAAGGCTCTTTGTAATTCAATAAGTACCTGTATATCACATTTCATCTTCACTTTTCTCACTTGAAAGAGTTTTTGAAGCAAATTCTCTTTATCAGACTAAATTAGAATACGTAAAAACCAGTAGAGTAGTGTTGGGAAGCAGGTGGGGAATAAAACCATGTACTGTATGTCCACTTTCAGTACTTCCCCACCATATCAGTACAGCAAAGTTAGCTATGATTGAACTAAGGACAACAAGATGTAAAAGCATAGAAAAAAACCTGCAACTCAACCTGATGAATCCACACAATATATGAGAAAAGATAATATTTCAAAACATGAAAAAACAAAAAGCATATAAATCTTCCAAATCTTATTTGGTAAAATATTAGTCTTTTAATTAGGCAATCTAGAAAAAAAGAATCATAGAGACTCAAGTTTAAGGAATTATCTAACAGAATTGTGTGTTCATTTTCCAAGATTTTGTATGTAACTCTTCCTTTAATATTAATTCTATAAGCAGCAGAATAATTATTTTGTTAAAAAATGATCAAGACCCAACTTCCAGTTTCCTCTTGAAAAAGCACCTTTGGGACAACCATAATCTGGATGACTGAGAATTTCCATAGATAGCTTCAGGAGTTAGAAAGATACAAAATGAGGTTTGGATAGCATGGATCTTTATAGTATAATGAAATCAAGGTTAATGTGGATCTTTAAAAAATCCTAATGTTATACATGTCTTAGTGGGAATATGTAATAGATACATATGGCTTTGAATACTGTAAGACTGAATTTGGCCTGGTCTACCCAATGCAAAGAGGAAATATGATAGCAGTTTAGGGAGTGGTGTCAAACTGGCCACGCCCACCCAATCGGCCATACCCAGCTGGCCCCCTGGAGCCAACCACAGCCCTGATGCAGCCATCAATGAAATTGAGTTCAACACCCCTACTCTATCTGATATAGACTGCTAACCAGATATCCTCAGGACTTTGAAGGTACTAACCAGCATTTGGAGCTAGTACACTTTCTGCAACAGTGGTGTAATATGGGCAAACTGTGGGATGCTTAGAATTCTCCTTGCAAGCTATCACTTTTTCAGATATATTAAGTTTAAAAGCAGGTGACCATACAATTCAATACATACAATACATATAAATACATACAATACATATAAAAGACATATCTCTGGACACCTACATAACTGGATAGAAGCATTCCTGTCAAACAGACAACAAATGGTCAAAATTGGGAGCGTCCTATCAAATTCTGTACCTGTCAACAGTGATGTCCCCGGGTGGCACGCTTTTTTATGATACAAGGGAACTAAAATACAGGGGTATTTTAGAAGACATCATATACGGGAGTCTTTGTGGTTAAATTGGGAGAAGATTAAAAGACAATGTTATTTGAAAATTCCAGTCTGGTTATCGACTATTGAAACATTTTCCTATCCTATAATATACAAGAAGGAACAAACAGTTAGATATGGTGAAATATTGAATGAAAAGGGTGAACTTAAATCTATGCAAAAACTAGAGGAACAAGGTATAAAGATGAATTGGTTTTCATATGCGCAAATACACTCAAGGTATGATAAAGATTTTAAAACAGAAGGTTTCTATGATAAGTTGACTGATCTAGATAAGATTTTGACAGGTACTGATGAAAAGGTGATTAAAAAACTGTATGGATATTTATTAGAAATTAAACTAGAAGAAGAACAAGTTATGGTTGTTTGTGGGGAGAACTTTGGATATGGGATTGATTTAGAGAAATAGCAAAAATTGTGGTCTCAAAATTATAAAATGACAATATCAACAGCTTATAAAGCAAATTTGTATAAGATGTTTTACAGGTGGCATTTTCCCCTGACAAGAATAGCAAGAATGTTCAAGAATAAATCCGAAAAATGTTGGAAATGTCATCAGATACCTGGCTCATACTACCATATGTGGTGGACTTGTGCGGACGCTAGAAAATACTGGACTAAAATCCACATGTGGTTGGAAAAAATGACAAAAAAACATATAGATTTGAAACCAGAGATATTTTTATTGGGAATTTTACCTGATACATATAGCAAAGATTTGAAATATTTGATTGTAAATGTATTAACAGCGGCTAGGATTGTATTTGCTAAAAACTGGAAAAATGAGAAAATACCATCGCAGGAGGAAATCATTAAGAAAATATTGGAATGTGCTGAAATGAGTAGATTGACATTTGAAATTAGAGAACAAGAGGATAAACAATTTTATAAAATTTTCTATCAATGGTTAGATAATAAAATACAGGAATGAAATATGTAGATTTTTAGAAAATAATAAATATATAAAGATGTACTTTTTTATTATATCTACAAAATGTTTTTAGGATAGATTTGGGAGGATAATATGAATTGTTATAAAATAAACTAAGTAAATTATGGTTATCTCGTAAAATATGAATGAATAAAATTATAGTCGAATGATTGATTAATAATGATACTAGGGTACTCAATTTTTGATTGATAATATGAGTTATTATGCAATGTAACTGTAACTGATGACTACGAAATGGATGCACAAAATAATCTGTAAACCAACCGGCACACTGCTTGTATACTTATGGAAGAAAGTTTGATGCTTTTATGTTTTGTTTGTTTATGTTTGTTTTTAAAAACCAATAAAATTTATTTTTTTTAAAAAAAACAGTGATGTCCCCCAAGGCAGTGTTTTGGGACCAACTCTCTTCATACTCTACATAAATGACCTCTGTGATCATATTAAGAGCAACTGCGTTCTCTTTGCTGATGATATAAAGCTATTCAACACCATAGACAATACTGCTACCCTTCAAAAAGACTTCGATTATGTATCAGAATGGTCAAACAAATGACAACTTCAAATCTCAACAAATAAATGCTCTGTCTTATATACTGGCAAAAAAATAATAATCAGAAAATAAAATACAAGCTGAATAGTCAAGATATTGTTGGGGATCCAAACTCTGTCAAGGACCTTGAAGTACTCATCTCTAATGATCTAAGTGCTAGAGCCCACTGTAACTACATAGCCAAAAAGGCATTAAGAGTTGTTAACCTTATCTTACGTAGCTTTTTCTCTGGTAATATTACATTAATAACTAGAGCATACAAAACATTTGCTAGACCAATACTTGAATACAGCTCATCGGTCTGGAACCTGCATTATGTATCTGATATTAACACAGTTGAGAAAGTCCAGAAATATTTCACAAGAAAAATTCTACACTCCTCTAATCGTTGCAGAATACCATGCTACCAGACTTGAAATTCTAGACCTAGAAAACCTAGAACTATGCCGCCTTCAGTCTGATCTAAGTATAGTATATAAAATCATACATTACAATGTCCTACCTGTCAATGAATACTTCAGCTTCAACCATAACAATACAAGAGCACACAATAGATATAAACTCAAGGTAAACTGCACCAAACTTGATTTCAGGAAATACGACTTCAGCAACAGAGTGGTCAATGTCTGGAATACTCTACCTAACTCTCTGGTTTCTTCCCCAAATCCCAAAAACTTTAATCTTAGACTGTCTACTATTGACCTCACCCCTTTCCTAAGAGGTCTGTAGTGGGTGTGCATAAGTTTGGCCTACCGTCCCTGTCCTATTGTTTCTTTTTATTTTTCTTATATGTATCCATTTCATGTATTCATAATTATTTATAGTTATACCTCTTATCTTGTAAGCGATTGACAAATCATATAAATAAATAAATAAAATAAACAATATGTAGCTAATGAATTTTATACAATATATACAGATAGTCCTTGACATGACCATAACTTGAACAGGTACTCTAATTGGCAAATGATGCAATATTATATGTTAATTGCTGGCTTGTTTTGCTTCAGCTAACAAGGGAACAAAGACCAAAACACTTCCCCACCAGTAATCAACACTAAGATGAGCATAGACTCCAAGAGTAACATCAGACCAACATCCAAGAAGTAAACAATACCCCATTCAAGGAACTGCCAAACAAGTGCACAGCAAATATTCCACGAAAGAACCTCCAAGACTATTCCCTCCAACAATAACTGGGCCAACCATTACAATATATACTGAGAGCAACCCCCACTTTTTTGATAATGTTATATAGTTTGGGTAATGAAATGTCTACAAGGAAACAACGCAGCTCAAAGAGCATCAAGGACCCCTCTATGATTCTCTAGTGATTATATAAGAAATTGAACTATGATGTCCAGGGAAATAGTCATTTAATTGGAAAAGAAAAAAAATAGAAAAACATAAATATTCTTCTACTGATATTCATGTTTGAAAGAAGAAACAAGTCCCTTTACCACAATATGACAGACTTGGATATGACATTTTCTTGAGAATGGAACACAGATAAAAACAGTAGTTAAGGTTATGCTAAATTAACTTTCAAGACAGAAATATAAATAAAGAGGAACTTAAAGAGTCTAGTAAGTATGAAGTGTTTGTCCAGATTTTGAAATATATTAAAGTTGTAAATGTTTGCTGGACCTTTCTTTAAAAATGTGTCAGTCTAATTTTATATATGAATTATCTAATCAAGCTGTAAATCAATTATGGTTGATCATAAGCAGAATCTAAAGCAAACAATCATTTGACAAAAAGAAAGAATGAATTAATACAGCAGAACTGCATACATGAGACAGATTTCTCAAAGGTATTTAGTTTTTCCTCACATTTATTAAAGAAAGAAGCTTTATATGTGTCAACTTGGTTTGTTTAAGGGATGGCCAAAACTTCTAACTTGATTTTTCTCATTTTGAATTAAAGTTTGGAGCAACCTAAGCTCACAAGAAGTTCAGCTTGATAATAAGAGAGTATAAGGCAAAAATTAATCTTAATGATACTGGATGTTTTTTAAAAGTTGTCTGTCTTACTTCCTGATACACTAATTATATAAGAGTAATGATATAGGTCAGCAAAAATTGAGATCTATTAATGTAAAGAATTGGACTAAGCAAAACAATTAGCAGATACATCAACTGACATCACTGAGACAAGTTCTGAGATTTTGTCTCAGTGTGGGATGGAAGGGAGGTGTTTTTAGAAGAGATGAATGAAATATGAAGAGAACCAGTTAGGTTTGCAGGTTAAGGCACTAGATTACAGCATGGAAGGCTGTGTGTTGTAGTCCTACCTTAGGTATGAAAGTTGGTTTGGTGGGATAGTCTCTCTCTCCCACTCCCTCCCTCCCTCCCCCCCCCTCTCTCCACCTCACAGGGTTGTTTTGTGGGGGAAATAGGAGAAGGAAGGTATGCTTTGAATTATTTATTAAAAATAATCAAAGTAGGAGAAAATTAAATAAATAAGTGTAAGCATAAACCATGCATATATACAGTTAGCAGGGTTATACAAAGTTTGAAGGTATTCCCAGTTGCCCACTTAAAGCAAGTAGGCACAGATTGGAGAACAGCAATAGAATAAGATGGTCAAAGTACTTTAGTGACAAGAATAGTTTCAAATGGCATGAGAAAAGGCAATAATAAATCACTCCTGTATTTTACCAAGAAAGCTACATGGCATAAAAAGTGATATAATTTTAAAAGTGGTTGACAATGTAGTACCAGGTGATGAGCTCCTCAACCCAGATAGCATTCAACATGCTATGAGAAAAAGCTCAGGATGGAGACTTTTTTGTCTCCTTTTGCTACTTCCATTTAGCTCAATAATTAGACAGTATAAGCTTAAATGTTCATTTAACTTGAAATTTTGCTAATTGTTTTGGTTAAATCAAAACAATACAATGTTATTAGCTGCCATAACACTAGTTCTTTCTCTCCATCTCTCCTTGTTGGTATATGCCTGTTTGTCTTATCATCAGTCCATCATCTATCTATCTATCTATCTATCTATCTATCTATCTATCTATCTATCTATCTATCTATCTATCTATCATCTATCTATCTTACTTTATTTCTTTGCATATGTCTAATTAATAAAGGATAATGCTTTCTCTCCCATTTTCAAAAGGGAAAATGTTTTGCCTTATTAGAATCATACAGTAGAGGCTGCCTGATTTATTAATTCAGACATCTGCCTATTTGTCATTGATGCTTCTAAGTCAGCATGAAAGAGCAGAGAAATTTTTAAACTTCTACTGGATCATTATGTATTATCAGCACAATAAGAAAATTATTGCTATTCAGTAACTGAAGGTAAACATACAATTTTGGTTGTCCCTTATACTCTCATTAATTCAGAGTATCAAAAAGAGTTTTTCTCTTTACAGGCTGCTTACAAAAGAAAGAAATGGATAATCGAAGTGTTATTATTGATTTCCAACTCTTAGGATACTCCGATGTTCTGGCACTTCGCATGTTAACATTTGGAGGATTTTTTTTTATCTATCTGGCTGCATTGATTGGAAACCTTCTTATGATAACTGTTGTAACCCTCAACCCTCATCTTCAAACACCAATGTATTTTTTCCTAGTTAATTTAAATATTGTTGATCTAAGCTTCATTTCGGTCACTGTTCCAAAAGCTATGGCTAATTCAGTTATGAATACCAGGAGGATATCATATTATGAATGCATGGCACAAGTCTTCTTCTTTTTTTGGGCAGGAGCATCAGAATTCTTGCTCCTGACCTTGATGGCTTATGATAGATATGTTGCTATATGTAATCCACTGAATTATGTGAAAGAAATGAACAGGGAGGCTTGTTTGAAAATGGCCACCAGTGCATGGATCTTTGGGTTTTTTGATGCATCACTAAACACAGCTTGCACTTTTACTATCCCATTCTGTTCCAACAAAATCAACCAATTCTTCTGTGAAATCCCACAGATCCTGAAACTTTCATGTTCCAGTTCCTCCTATCTTACTGAACTTGGGCCCCTCATATTTACTGTGTTAATATGTGTAAGCTGCTTTAGTTTCACAGTTACTTCTTATGTGTACATCTTTAGAGCTGTTTTTATTATTCCTTCTGTGGAAGGAAAGAAAAAAGCCTTTTCAACTTGTCTGCCCCATTTGGCTGTGCTTTGCTTATTCTACTTTACTGGAGTCTATGCTTGTTTGGGAACAATGTTCAGAACCTCATCAGGCTTAGATCTGCTACTTGCAGTGTTGTACTCAATGGTCCCTCCTTTCATGAACCCTATCATTTACAGTATGAGAAACAAAGAGATCACAACAGCACTTTGGAAGCTTCCACAAAAAACAAGAAATATGATTTCAGTTTAGATATTTGATTCCACCTTTTAAAATACAAATACAAATAAAGGAAATTGATTAAACTCCAATGAACTCAATAGAACATGTTACTTGTCACCAGCAAATTGTAACAATTTCAACAGAGCACTGAGATCAAACAACATATAATACCATCGAAACAATTACTAAGCATATATTTGACTCTTTTAATAATAAAAAGAAGGCTTAGGAAGAACTATTTTTTTAAATTCACATACCCCAAAAACAATCTAGACTTGCATCTTAAGTAAAATTGCATCCCCCGACCCCCAGTTGAAGAATACAGTGGGATGAAAGGCATTCGCTTCAGTGACAGTTCAGGAGATATACTCTGTTAAAGCAGCGTGATTTCCTCACTTCTAAAACAAAGTGTTGGACTGGCCCAACATTATAGTCTCTAGAACTGTTCAATTGTACAAAGTTAAAAGCTTGAGTTAGCAATATTTAACTTCTAACATTAGTATTGAACCACTTATGAAAAAAAGAGTTATATGTTGATCAATAATAAGAGATGTATGAGCCATAGAGACTTAGTTATACATTGATATAATTTCTCTCTCTCTCCCCCCCCCCCCATATTCCATTAATTATTTTAACTTCAACTACATATGTTCATGGTACAATGTAAAGGAGCACTCATAAATTAGGTCAGTACAAGACTTTGATTCAGACATTGTCTGAATTAATTCAGATAGTGCTTCCAGAGCTATCCAACAGAAATTGATATTTAATATCAGAAAAATATATAATTCTAAAAATGCTGATGACATATATTTTTTAAAAAAGAAATTGAGTTTATTGAGGGACAAGATTTTGAAAAACATGTCAATAGAAAACACAGTGAAAATAAATAAATAATTAATAGCTATTGGGGAAATGGTATTCAATGGGGAAACAACATTAAAACATATTTTAACAAATAGAAATTAATAGGGTTTTGAGATTTTTTTTGGGGGGGGGGGGGTGTTAATGATGCCACAGCATATACATTGTAGTTTGTAGGGATAAGAAGTCAAACATATGCTCCGTATAAGATATGTTGCCAAGGAAAGGAGAAGGGGAGTTCATAAGGGTTTTGGAGAATCAGGAGAAAAAGAAGGTACATGAGGTGGAGCTCTCAACTCAGAATTGGGAGGCTGTGAGTTCGATCCTAGATAAAGGCTAATATTTGGACGAGACTCTCCTGCTCGAGCAGGGGGGTGGACTAGATGACCTCCAAGGTCCCTTCCAACTCTGTTATTCTATGCCTATGTCTCCTCATCATTAGGGGCAAGAATTTTGAGGGGGGAAAGAATAATGATAATCCATCCGCCTAAAATGTAAACACGAAAAGAAGCACAACCAGAAGCATCTTTATAGTGAGGTTATATTAAACAGAATCTTGTAAAAGTGAGAGTATATCCCCTGTCTTCTTTTACAGTCTCTGGAAATGTTCTTAATTTAAACAAAGAAACAAATGTTTGTTTATTTATTTATTTATTTATTTATTTATTTATTTGTATTTGCCAATTGCTTACAAGATAATAGGTATAAGTAAAAACATAGTTTTGAATACATGGATACATATAAGAAAAATAAAAAATATATAAAAGAAACAAAAGGACAGGGACGGTAGGCACGTTGGTGCGCTTATGCATACCCCCTATAGACCTCTTAGGAAAGGGTTGAGGTCAATAGTAGACAGTATAAGGTTAAAGTTTTTGGGGTTTGGGGAAAAAAACCACAGAGTCAGGTAGAGTATTCCAGACATTGACCACTCTATTGCTCAAGTCGTATTTCCTGCAATCAAGTTTGGTGCGGTTAACCTTGAGTTTGTATCTATTGTGTGCTCTTGTATTGTTATGATTGAAGCTATTCATCTGCAGGTAGGACATTGCAATGTATGATTTTATATACTATACTTAGATCGGGCCGAAGGCGGCATAGTTCTAGGTTTTCTAGGTCTAGAATTTCGAGTCTGGTGGCATAAGGTATTCTGCAACGAGTAGAGGAGTGGAGACCTCGTCTTGTGAAATATTTCTGGACTTTCTCAACTGTGTTAATATCAGATACGTAATGTGGGTTCCAGACTGATGAGCTGTATTCGAGTATTGGTCTAGCAAAAGTTTTGTATGCTCTAGTTATTAGTGTAATATTACCAGAGAAAAAGCTACATAAGATAAGGTTAACAACTCTTAATGCCTTTTTGGCTATGTAGTTACAGTGGGCTCTAGCACTTAGGTCATTTGAGATGAGTACTCCAAGATCCTTGACAGAGTTTGGATCATCAACAAGATCTTGACTATTCAGCTTGTATTTTATTTTCTGATTTTTTTTGCCAATATGTAGGACAGAGCATTTATTTGTTGAGATTTGAAGTTGTCATTTGTTTGACCATTCTGATACATAGTCAAGGTCTTTTTGAAGGGTAGCAGTATTGTCTGTGGTGTTGAATAGCTTTATATCATCAGCAAAAAGAATGTAGTTGCTATTGATATAATCACAGAATAAATTTATGTAGAGTATGAAGAGAGTTGGTCCTAGAGCACTGCCTTGGGGGACACCACTGTTGACAGGTGCAGAATTTGATAGGACACTCCCAATTTTGAACATTTGTTGTCTGTTTGACAGGAATGCTTCTATCTAGTAATGCAGGTGGCCACGAGATACCGTAATATTTTAGTTTTAGGAGTAGTTTGTCATGTACCACTGAATCAAAGCCTTTACAGAAGTCTGTGTAGATTGCGTCTATTGCTTTGCCCTGATCGAGTTGTGTAGTCCATATGTTTTTGCAGTGTAAGAGTTGCAGATTACATGATAGTTTTTTCCTAAAAACCAAATTGTTTATTAGAGAGTAGGTTGTTTGTTTCTAAGTGGAGGATAATGGATTGATTAATAATTGATTCCATGACTTTACAGGTGATGCAGCATAAAGAGATTGGTTTATAATTTTTAACTAGGCTGAGGTCTCCTGTTTTGAAGATGGGGATGACCGTGGCTTGTGACCATAGTTTTGGCAAGGAGCTGGTCCTGAAAGATTTTTCAAAGATTATGCTTAGAGGTTTAGCTATGGCAGTGGGTAGCTTTTTTAAGAAGTAGGCACATATTCCATCTGGTCCAATAGATAGGGATGGTTTTAGATTGCGCAGTGCTTTTTCAACAATGTCTTCTGTAAAATCGATATGTATTAGATCATTGTAGTTGTCTGTGGTTCAGCTAGGAAATACTGGGCATGATCCATTGCTGTTTACAAATACTGAGCCAAAGAATGTGTTAAAGATGTTGGCTTTAATAGTGTCGTCATTGCAGTCTTTACCATTAGGTCCTTTCAGGGGTGGGATGGACCTTGAGTCTTTTAGTTTGTTGTTTATAAAATTGTATTAAGCACAGGTAGAATTGGTGCATAGAAGGTTTTCTTCTTGTTTAATGTGATAATTGGTGCATTCAGTTTTTATCTGGTGGCATAAATTTTTGTATCGGCTTTTGAAGTTGGCAACGTGACCAGATTTGTTTTTCTGCCAAAGTGATTTCTTTTTGGATTGAAGCTTCCTTATTGTTTTGGGTAATTTGTTTTTTCTGGTTTTGGTTTCCACAGATCCTATCTGTAGGTACATCCAAACTTTGTCAAGAACCTTGGAGTACTCATCTCTAATGATCTAAGTGCTAGAGCTCACTGTAACTACATAGCCAAAAAGGCATTAAGAGTTCTTAACCTAATCCTACGTAGCTTTTTCTCTGGTAATATCACACTACTAACTAGGGCATACAAAACATTTGCTAGACCTATACTTGAATACAGCTCATCGGTCTGGAACCTGCATTATGTATCTGATATTAACACAATTGAAAAAGTCCAGAAATATTTCACAAGAAGAGTTCTCCGCTCCTCTACTCATTGCAGAATACCTTATGCTACCAGACTTGAAACTCTAGACCTAGAAAACCTAGGACTACGCCACCTCTGGTCCGATCTAAATATAGTATATAAAATCATACATTGCAATGTCCTACCTGCAAATGAATACTTCAGCTTCAGTCATAACAATACAAGAGCACCCAATAGATACAAACTCAAGGTTAACCGCACCAAACTTGACTGCAGAAAATATGACTTGAAGCAACATAGTGGTCAATGTTTGGAATACTCTACCTGACTCTGTGTCTTCTTCCCCAAACCCCAAAAACTTTAACCTTAGACGGTCTACTATTGACCTCACCCCCTTCTAAGAGGCCTGTAGGGGGCGTGCATAAGTGCACCAATCGTACCTACCGTCCCTGTCCTATTGTTTTTTATTTTTCTTATAAGTATCTAACTTATGTATTCAAAACTATATTTAGTCTTATACCTGTATCTTGTAAGCGATTGACAAATAAAATAAACACTAAATATTAAATGGTTATATCTTTTTATACGTATATCTATGCAGATAGTTCTCACTTAACAACCATATATATTTCAGATTGTTTGAAGCTACAATGATGCTCAATTAATGGTAGTTACAACGGGTTCCCAGACTTATAACTCTTGCTGCATGCCCATGACTCATGATCATGTTTTGAATGCTTAGCTACCAGGCTGCATTCCTGATTGTCATAGCATTCTGAGATATATGATTGTAATTTTTGACCTTCTTTGCCACTTCCTACAAGCAAAGTCAATGGGAGAACAAGCAGAAAAGTAAAAATAGCAATCATGTGAAGTCTTTGGTTAATGACCTGTGCCAGTCCTTGCTTAAGGACTTCAATTGAAAATATTGTAAATGATGTTGTAAAGCAGCATGATCATGTGACATCACACTCAACTACCATGCCACTTAACCATGGAAGTTCTGAGCCTAATTAGGGATGCTAAGTAAGGACTAACTGTATCTGTATCATCTATGTGCATGTGCATGTGTATGTGAATATGTATTCCATATTTCCCCAAAAACAAGACCCAGTCTTATATTTTTTGGGCTCCAAAATAAGCATTAGGGCTTATTTTCAGGAAAATACAATATCAGGGTGTCAGCCCTGCTAGGTGCACCACTGCCTGGGATGTGCAGTGGGAAGGCGGTGAAGGTGTGGGGACCAATGGTGTCTGGCAGCAGCTGCAGCCCACCATCCCTTTGGTTGGCACATTCTGGCTTTCCTCAGCCCACACAGGACAGGTGAGTTGATTACCTGTCCGAGCAGCAGACAGAGGCAGAGGCATGGGGGGAGGTATGCAATCTAGATGTGCTGCATGGGCCATGGGAAATTCAAGAGTTGGTGGGCTGGAGTGTGCAAGTGGCTTCAGGAGGCTCATCTTCATGAAGTGGCACCAGCAACAGACAGAGGTGCACAGGGGAAGGCAAGAGATCCCAACACACTGTGCAGGCTTCAAGCAAGCCAAGAGAAGTGAAGACAAGCCTCCTGTGGTTGGCTGCCCACACCATCCAACTATCTCTCAGCTTTCCTGTGGCCTGTGCAATGCATCTGGATCACCTGCCTTCCCCCCCTGTGTCTCTGCCTCCATCTGCAGCCACGAGACTGCATGAAGATGTGCCTCTGCCACCACTGGTCCATTCTGGCCCATCGACAGGATTGCATGCCTCCCCTGCCTCTGTCTCTACCTGCTACTTAGACAGCTAATCCCCTGCATGGTGATTACCTGTCCTCACCTGCACTGCATAGGCTTAGGTGTTACCAGATACTGTCAGCCCCCATGCCCTCATCGCTTCAAGTGCTGGCCATACCCAGCCACCCCAGTAATGACAAACTTTAACTAGTGCTTATATTATGAGCATGTTAAAAACCAGGCTATGGCTTATTTTCTGGTTAGTGCTTATTTTCGAGGAAACACTGTTGCTATATATAATCTATATCTATTTTTCTATAGCTATATATCTATATTCTATCTGTCTATCTATCTATCTATCTATCTATCTATCTATCTATCTATCTATCTATCTATCTATCATCTATCTATCTATCTATCTATCTATCATCAATCCATCTATCTCTATATACTGTATCTGTATCTCTCATCACCAGGAAATAACTTGATGACACATTCTCTTTTACATACTCTCTCCTGACATTATTTAATATTTGCCAACTATGTCCAGATTATTCACCAAAGTGAATTCTTCCAAAATTTAACACAATACTTCTATGATATTTCATTGCTAATATACAGATATTATTAGAAGCCAGGTGGTATATGAAGAATCTATGTCACTGATAAAATAACTGGAATTAAATGGATATTTGTTAATGTAAATTGGAAAAACCTACATTGGAGCTTCTCTACATTTTCTCTATTACATTCTCTTTTTTAGGTATGATTTTCATCATTATACATTTCAGCATTCTCAGATTAACTGATAGAAAAGAAAAAACTAATTTTGTTTCTGGGACCACAGACACTTAATGAAGATAGTTACTATCATTAATATTAATTGGAAAACATAATAATCCCAAGAATATTATTATTTTTCTCTGACTTATCTGTATAATCAAATAAACTAAGATAGCATAATTCTATTAAGTTTAATATAATGCTATGGTGAACATTAAAAAGTAAATTTTATTAGATAATGAGTGAAATTTATGTTAAAGTTCAATAAACTTTAACATAAATTGATTGTCTCATTTAATGAGATTTATTTACTGAACTTTACATGCCTTAATTAGAGACCAAGCTTGAAGAACAACTCGGAAACAAATAATTGCCTCAAATTTTCTTCCTAAGAGATTAATTAAAATAGCTTATTTATAGTAAAGAGCTTCTATCCTTCAATTTTGTATATGTCAGAGAAAAGAAAAATTAGCATTTAAAAGTATTGCCTGTTAATTTGATGGGGGGAAAAAAGAACTTTAAGACTTCATAAATAATTGTGTACACATGCACACACACACACACACTTTATTATTTATTTATTTAGCTAGCTAGCTAACTGCTAAATAAAAAATGTTTATTTATTTATTTAGGGATTATTTATTGCAATGTAGAAATTAATAGCTAGCTAGTTAGCAATCAGATTTCTACACTGCCATTTTTATATAAGTGACTCTGGGCAATTTGTAATAAAACATATAGCAATATTAAAAAGCATAATTAACAATAGATAAAAGTAGAATTAAGAACAAAGTTAAAATTAAAATGGTAAGAATGTAAAATAGGCAGAGAAAGTGTCACTCCCAGAGTTCTTTATTACTCAAAGGGATTGGACAAAATCCAAAATAGATGGGTCTAATGATGGCTTCTTAAGAAGAAGGTGCACTGGTGCCTCTTTAAATTGTTCCAGGAACATATATATCTCAAGGGTAAATTAATTTTTACCATGACCCACCTAAATATCTCTAATACTGTCCTTGACCAACCAGGAGAGCCATGTATCTAAATCACAGGTGGCCATGCTTACAGCAACGAGGATCCTTTCTACTTCCTTGGGTCCAAAAGGATATTCCCAGATAACTGGTTAAGTCCATTCCAGTCATGATAGATCAAGAGAGGGTAAGATGGCCAGAGGACTTGCTCATCCATTGATCCATTTATCACTAGCAGAGATTCCAGAGGTCCCAGAAGACTAAATAAGATTAATAGGACACTCCCAGGCCAGGCATGGGCAAACTTTGGGAACCCCACCCCCCATCATTCAACTACTGCAATCATCTTTAAGAGCATATGTCATACATCTCCTTCAATCTATCAATGTCCAATACAATGGTAATTAGAACAGAGATATTTTACAGGGATGATCATGGACTAAGTGAATTGAACTCCACTATATAAATAGGATTAGCTGTGGTGTATAAAAACCAGCAAGGTATCTGAAAGACGTAAACTGCCAGACACAAGAAATTAGGAACCTAACTATAAAATATAACCATGGAAGAGAAAAAAAATGATTACAATTAATATAAATGGACTTAACTCAGCCGTTAAAAGAAGGAAAACCTTTGATAAATTGGAGAAATTAAAATTTGATATAATCTTTCTACAAGAAGTACATATTAAAAAACAATATGAACAATTGTTGGTACAGCCAAAATTAGGGAAAATATTTACTTCCTTGACCCAATGTAAGAAAAGAGGAGTGGTTTTATATATCAAGAGACCACCCCAGCAAAATTGATCTATACTGATGATGATGGAAGAATACTAATGGTGGAAATAATGGACAATAATATGAAAACACTCCTGATTGCAGTATATGCTCTGAATGACAAAGAAGAAGAATTCTACAAAAAACTACATATGAAAATAATTGAACTGGACTATGCTAATATAGTTATGATGGGAGATTTTAATGGAATTGTAGACAACAAATTGGACTATACAGCACAAAAAACAACAAAGCAAAACAGAAAGACTCTCCCTAAATCTTTTTTTTAAATGGTAGATGAAATAAACTTAAAAGATACATGGAGAGAAAGAAATGCTAAAACTAAACAATATACCTTCTATTCAAATAGACACGTATCATGGTCCAGAATAGATATGATATGGATGTCAACAGAATTAATACCTAACATTAATACCTAACATTCAAGAAATAAATATTGAAACAAGTACTTGGGCAGATCACAATCCAATGACAATTAAATGGAAAGGACAAAAAAGAAGATCTAGATGGACATTAAATAATACTATTTTAAAAGAAAAAGACTTCACACAGTGGATGGAGAAAGAATTGGCCTTTTTCTTTAGAGAAAACAAAAAAGAAGATACATCAATTCAGAATGTATGGGATACAATGAAGGCATATGTTAGAGGCTTGATAATAGACTATACAAGGAAAAAGAATACTATGAAAAGGCTAGCCTCTAAGGCCTTAGAGGGTGTGCATAAAAGACTTGAAAAAGAGCTACAGAAAATGCCACAGAAAAAGGACATCAAGCTAAAAATGGATATAATTAAACATAAAATGGGTCAAATAGAAAAAGAAGAATTAGCACAGAAAATTAGAGGTGATAAACAGAACTACTTTGAAGATGCAAACAAACCAGGTAGATGGTTAGCATACAAATTGAGAAAGGAGAAAGAATCAAGGAAAATATTGCAATTAATAGATGACCAAGGCCAAGTTTGCTATGGTAGTAAAGAGAAGAAGGAAATCATTCAAGACTTCTATGGGAAATTATATATGCAAGAGAATATTGATGAAGAAAGAGTTAAGCAGTACTTACAGAATGCTAATTTACCTCAGATACCTAAAGAGACTGAAAAAATGTTAGAAAGCAACATAACAATGATGGAACTAAAGTAATTACCTTATGTTTCATTTTTCTTTCTGCAAACCTTAGCCAATTAAAGAATTTTTGGAATGTTTCTGTTTTGTTTTTCTTTAAATAGCAGAAACCGTACCATAAGTAATGATCCATTATACTCAAAACATAGCAGGCACCTCCCAAACTGGGTTCTTAGGACCAATTATGTCAGCAAACACAATCTCTAAAGGTTCCTTGGTCTTAAACCCATTTAGTCTGTTTGCAGGAGTAACCTTGCTTTTTTTCTGGTTACAGGCATTACAGTTTAAATACTTGCTACAGGGTTTTAATTTTACTCCCTCTGACAATTCAACAGTTTGTTTGAGCATTTTGAAATTAATGTGCCCCAGATGTCTATGCAGTAAATGTACACATTCATCGTGTGGCTTAACATTGTTATAAACCGAGTTAGCCATCTGCAACTGGTCATCATGTATCACATATAAATCATTCTCTAAAGTAGCAGTAACACTTTTACCCTCTTTCTCTATTATACAGTTATCTCCCCTAAAGGTTACTACATAACAAATATTAAATAAAGCCCTTACTGATAATAAATTATATTTCAGTTTAGGTACATACAACATAGGTAAATGCTCATTTACATATGAACAATATGCAGTACCTTCACCAGATGCTTTCATCTTCCATCCATTTGCCAATGATACATGTTGCTTCCTTGTGGACATCTTTACAAACCTCTCTCTATTTCTAGTAATGCAAAGCGATGCTCCACTATCAACTACCCACAAATCATGGTTTACAGTTGAATTGCTAGACATAGCTAAATTCACATTCTTCTTAGACTTCTGGTGATTACTAGTATTCTGTTGTTTGCCCTTCTTACAGAATCTAGCTATGTCCCCTAGCCCCACAAGAAAAACATTTCCTAACAGTATAGTCAATTGAAGACAAATCCTCTTCTTGTGGTTGTTTCTTCCTCAGTTGGTCCCTATCCAGCCATCTTCTTTCCTCTTCTAACAACCTTCCAGTTATAGCAGTCAGTTTTCAGTCCAGAGATAATCCAAATAACAAAGTCCAGTATCATAAACAGTTCAGTAATCAGACTCACATTAATCCAAGAAGAACGACAATCAGCAACAGTCAATAGGTAAAAATGCAGGAACCAAAAACAGCGAACATCAGAACATCAACCAACTAGCAACAATAGAACAGTTCAACCCAGGTTTTTGGCTCCATCTTATGGCCGATTGAGGAACCATACCCAATTACAATTTTAGCATTCTCTTAAAGAGACAGTATTAAATGTCTATCCTGGTTTATATATTTCCAACCCAACTGTTAGGTGACTATCAATTCCTAACAGTGATCACCAGAGGTTGTGAGCCCAATGGATTGGGGCCAGTTGTAGGAGGCTTGGCTGTTGTTGGTGTGTTTGAGATGTGGGTTGTGGAGATAGGTGGCTGTAGTTTCTTTTCAAACCTGCAGTAAAACACATTCAGGTCATCTGCTAGTTGTTTATTCTCCTTCTGCCTGGGAAGGAGGTTTGCTGTAGCCAGTGATGTTTTTAAGAGTTTTCCACACGTTTGCTGGTTCATTTGTTGAGAACTGATTCCTTCACTTTTCAGAGTAGCTTCTTTTTGATGCTCTGATCTCTCTTGTTAATATGTTTCTGGCCTGGTTGTACAGCATTCTGTCACCTTTTCTTTGGAACGATGTAGCTGCTTAAGTTTAACTGTGAATCAAGGTTTATTGTTACTATATATTTGCAGGTTCCTTGTTGGTACACATAGGTCTTTGCAGAAGCTAACATATGATGTTACAGGATCTGTACATAATCTATACATAAGAATTTGATATAATAACTGTCAAGGCAAAATAGCACCATTTTAAGCAGATTTAATTTTAAACAGATTTAAGAGGTTAAAATTTAAGATTTTAAAATACTATATTCCAGGGCTTTTAACTTTTAAACTTATGAGTATAATTATATATTGATTAATTGTCCTTACTGTTAGGAAGTTTCTCCTTAATTCCAGGTTGCTTCTCTCCTTGATTAGTTTCCATTCATTGTTTCTTTTCCTACAATATTCTGGAATTTTCCATCCAATTACTAATTGGGACAATCCTTTTTCACTTGTGGAAACAGAAAAAAATAGGCATGTTGTGCTATTTCTGGAAGAATTTTCCCCAGTATTGTGAGTTTCTTTCATTTTAACATGTATCAATATGGCACTTATCAGTTTACAGGTAAGTTGTACAAGTAATAATAAATGCAGCCTAGTTTTACAAATGACCTTGCGATTGGAGTATATAAAGGTTTTTTTTTTATCCAGAAATACACTTGAGGTTTGATATTTTCTTGTACGTTTTCCTTATATTTAGCACTTTAGCCAAAGCAATTTTGATGTCTCTATTTCTCATACTATAGATTATAGGGTTCAAAAAAGGTGGGATAATGCAATATAATAAAGTTGAGATGAAGTCCAATGAAGTGGAGGAAGTCTTCAAATAAGCAAAGAATCCGGAGAATAAGAATATGGAAACCACAATAACATGGGGTAGGCAAGTAGAAACTGCCTTTTTCCTTCCTTCCAATGAGTGAATTTTCAGCACAGCAGTGAAAATGCATACATAAGTATAAAGAATAAAGAAAAAACAAACAGATCCTAAAGCAGACATGACCATAAGTACTTTGATTTCATTTTTGTTTAACCCTGTACAACTGAGTTTAAGGAGCTTTGGAATTTCACAGAAGAACTGATTGATGATGTTGGAACAAAAAGGGGTTCCAAAGACAAAAGAGGCATTCAACAATCCGTTAAAAAGGCTGCTGATCCAAACTGCAAAAATCATATAAATACAAGCTTGCTTGTTCATTATTTTTTCATATTGTAATGGATTGCAAATAGCAATATAGCGATCATATGCCATGACAGTGAGGAGCCACAAATCAGATCCCAGAAAGAAGACCAAAAAGAAAACTTGACAAATGCATCCAAAATAAGAAATGTGTCTTGTATTCATGAGAATATTGGCCATGGATTTAGGCAGAATGACTGAAATGGCCAGAAGGTCTTGTATGGCCAAGTTCAGCAGGAAGAAGTACATAGGTGTATGCAGTTGATGGTTGAAAATTATTGCGAATATGATGAGGAAGTTTCCTGTTAGAATTGCAAAATATATCACTAGAAAAACAAAGAAATAAAGTAGCTGCTGTTCTTGTACTTCTGAGAATTCCATGAGCAGAAAGTAATAGTTTGTGGATTGGTTATGCATTTTCCTCTCAAGATGTTTGTAGTAACTGACAAAAACAGAAAGACAGCTATTTTAAAAGAAGTCTGTTTCAAAATCATTCATATAATTCATCTGGAATAAGAGATCTGATTCAGCATGGGGATAAGGATTTCATTCATTCATTCAATATTAATAACTGCCATATAAATCAGCAGTTAAAATATACATAGCAATCAAATAATTGGCTGATTAACAACACATTCAGCATCCTAGTCTTGGCTATCAATTCAGCAATCTAATTAGATATTTTACCTATTTACTACCATTCTAAAGATTCTAGAAGTTTTGCTAGATTGGTAGTTTTTTTTAAATGAGACATTATTATCTACAAGTCTTCAGATAAAATCAGTTCTTACTACTATACTGCTATTCTCCTTTCCTATACTGCTATTCTCCTTTTCAATATTTACTGAAACAATTTTTATTAACTTTCTTTAAGAATAATGGTTGCAAGAACATCTAGTTTAATGAAAAAAAAGACTGCGGTGATATGATATCAGTGTTCCAATATCTAAGGGGCTGCCACAAAGAAGTATCAATCTATATTCCAGAGCACCTAAAGGCAAGACAAGAAGCAAAGGATAGAACCACCTGAGGACAGGAGAGAAGCAGCCTAGAACTAAGGAGAAATTTCCTGACAGTAAGAACAATTAATTAGTGGAATGACTTGCGTCCAAAAATTGGGGATGCTTCATCACTGGAGATTTTTAAAAAGGAATTGGACAATTATTTTTCTGAAATGGTATAGGGTCTCCTGCTTGAGCAGAGGGTTGGATTAGAAAGCCTCCAAGGTCCCTTCCAATGCTGTAATTCTGTTATAATTCCAAATATATTCACTAGTGAATGATCATAACTGAATCTTTTTAATGAAAAAATCAAAACTATTCTGAAAAACACCAACTGTCAGTTCCAATAATTATTGAAATATAAATATGGAATAATTATTAAACATTTGGAGTTAGAAAGATAAAATCTAAGTTATTTTCCATCAATATATTCTAAGTTGCAATTCTTTAAAATCATTTCTTCATTTCTTTTGGAGGAAATCATGCTGGTGCTCTTAATTTTCTCAAGACTGAAATAACACATTGCATCAATAAAAAGAAGCTCATTCTTTTTGAAAGGACAGAAATAGAAATCACTATATAAATAGATTTAAAAATAATCTCTTTTTGATTAATGCAATCTTCTAAAAAAAGAAAGCATTACATATAAGGAAAGTAGATGAATAAAGTTAAAAAGGCTTACCATACTTCCTGGTTTAGAGAACAAAAAGAACAGAGAATTCTCATGAATTTGATTGAAAATTTATTCTAAGAGCTAATTATAAATAAACTAAGAGTTATTATCAATTGGATTAACTACACATTGCCTATCAACATGCCAGTAACTAGAGGTCAAAATTGTACCCAATGTTCTGTTATGATGGTAAATTAACAATATGATTCCAGAAGGCTATTAGCTTCTCATCCATCCTTTGAGCTTCTTAAGAGGAACTTGGGTACTTTAATATTACTATGAATTTTTCTGAAATAAACGCTAGTATTAATCATGTCTCTAGAATCAATTACCTTTCACACATATTTCCAGTATAATCAGGTTTTGATTACGAAAGTCTCATAGTAAAATAATGAATAAATATAAGAAAAACCCCATATCAGTTTGAGGACTAATATCATTTTTAAAACCATATCAAAATTTCTTATATTTTTTGGACAAATGCCATATTCTGAGATAAAATATAGATATCCTTGTAAGTGCATTTAAACAAAAGAACAATGGACTTATATTTTAAAATTGATCCCATGCGATAATTTAATTTCTCTTTTACAATACTTTATTTTACCATCTTCATTCTCTGACTTTAAGCACTTTGTAAGGGCTGATATTCAACATCATTAAATTATGACAATTTGTACTTGAATAATGATGTTAATAAAACAGGCAGAAATGAGAAAAATTCACTGAAATGATCCACAGTTCTCTCTACCTGCCCAAGTAGTTAGAGTATAAAGTGATATAATGAAATTACTATGCATATAAGCAGCTAACATTAAAGTTGAAATTTTCTTTGAAAAAAAGAGAGAGAAATAGTTTTATCACTCACAAATGTTGGCAAGCAGAAATATGTTACAATCTAAAACTAAACCCTACCCTTTTAGTTTTCAACATTGAATGTTCACCCATTCACGCCTGATTGTTTCTGAAATCTTACAGAAAACAAAAGGTTTATAAAGAAATAGAAAGGAATTTATTGACATGTATTCTCCCCCCCCCCCCCCCCCCCCCAGTGATTTCTGGTTGCTCCTCCCAAATCAGTTCCAGAAGTCAATGCAACTAAAATAGACAGAGAAAGAAACTTGTTAATTGTCTCTTATAAACCGAAGAGCTATTTTCTGAAAATATAACAGCTCTGGCATTTCTCCCCTGTTTTCAGAATGCTCATGTTTCAATTCAAATTGCCTTTGATCAGATAAACAGTAAACTGTCATAAGTGAGTTTTGCTATTGTGATAATTGGCTGTAGAAAAATCCATTATGCCAGTGGTGGGTTTCAAATTTTTTGATTCCACTTCTGTGGGCATAGTTAGGTGGGTGTGGCTAGGTGGTCATGACCAGTTGGTCATGTGACTGGGTGGGCGTGGCTAGGTGGTCAAGTGATTGCGGGGGGGTCAAAAATCTTTTTTTTTCTTTTTTTCTTTCACAGCACCACCCCACACCCCGTTTTTGGCCTACTGGGTCTCAGGGAAGCCTCCTGGGTGCTGAAAAAAGAAGCATTTTGAAGCCTTTTGAGGTAAATATAACATCGAGGGTGGGGGAAAACAGCTGTGCCGCATGATTTAGAATGGTATTTAGAACACCATTTTTTGCTACCTGTTGTGGACCGTCGGAGATACGAGGCAGACACAGAGTGATCGGTTAGAAGCTTTATTCAATGAATAAAGGGTTGCTGTGGCTGCCAAGGCTAACAAGGCAGATCAGCTGGCGGCAACCGCTGATGCCGTTTGACAGCTCCTTTTATAGCCGGCTGTCAAATGGCATCAGCCAATGGGAGCGATCGGCGCTCCCGCCAGAACTGCGGACCTGAGTGGGGACTGCCGTCAGTTCTGTGAATACCACACTCCTTTCCCCTGGCCAGGAGCATGTGTAGTCCTGTAAATAGGCTGGTTGCCTGCGCTGGCGGCTGGACCGCCTTAGTCCCGGAGAGTCTCTGGTTTGGGAAGAGTCCTTTGCCCCTTGGATCGCCCTGGAAGTTGCAGGAGTGCGAGTTCGATCTACAGGAGCCTTAGCTCGAGTGCCCAGCGGTGGTCCAGGTAGGTTTCTTCGCTCGGCTTGCTTCGGGTGTGTTTTCCGGCTGGAACGGTAGACCGGGTCATTTGGTCAGGAGTCCATAGCGTTTCCTGGGTAGACCGGGTCGTCTGGTTGGGAACCTTTGGCATTGGCTGGGTAGACCGGACCCTCGGTGTTCGCTGGGTAAACCAGGTCCTCGGTGTTTGCTGGGTAGACCGGACCCTCGGCGTTCCCTGGGTAGATCAGTTCCTCAATGTTTGACGGGTAGACCGGTCTCTTTGCGTTTGATGGGTAGACCAGTTCGCCTGGCTGGGGACCGTTGTCGCTCGCTGGGTAGACCGGGTCGCTTGGCTGGATGCGGGAGTCATCAGTAGTCCTTCTCCAACGCCTCCTCAGCTGGTCTACGTGTCTGCGCCACATACGACCATCATCCAGGAGGACCCTGTAGGATCTTGGCCCTGTAACTGATATAACCTGTCCTGGTACCCATAATGGGTCCCCTGCATAATTCCTGGCATAGACCAGGTCATGCAGGGCAAATTCCCTGGCAAGGCTATCAGAACCCAAGGGGGTGCCAGGGGTGTAATGGGGGTGCAATCTATCCAAGGTGGTCCTAAGGTGCCTGCCCATTAGCAATTCTGCAGGTGATTTGTTAGTTGTGGTACAGGGGGTTGTATGCTGGGTCAGAAGGTATCTGGACAGTTTGGAATGCCAGTCTATCTGGCCAAACCTTGCCAATGCTTCTTTTACTGACCTAACTGCCCTCTCAGCCATCCCGTTGCTCGCAGGGTGAAAAGGGGCTGTGAGGACGTGCCTGATCCCCAGATTGGCTGTGAAAACCCTGAACTCACAAGAGGTGAACTGGGGGCCATTGTCGGATACCAGTGTGTCAGGGAGGCCATGGGTGACAAATACTCTGGTCAGGGCTTTTGTGATGGCCAGTGTGGTTGTGGAAGGAAGTAGAGCCAAGTCAATCCATTTAGAGAAAGAGTCCACTAGGACTAGGAAAGTCTGCCCATGTACTGGGCCTGCCAGGTCGATGTGTAGCCGAGACCAAGGGGCTCCAGCATCCTCCCACCGGGTAGGTGTGGCTGCAGGTGGGGCTGGTCTGGTAGCTTGGCATGGCTGGCACGAGCTTACCCAGCTGGAGATCTGGGCATCCATGCCTGGCCACCATACATAGCTGCGTGCCAGGGCCTTCATCCTTACGATGCCTGGGTGGCCATCGTGTAGGACCTTTAAGACTGGCTCTTGTAGTGTGGCAGGGATGACCACCCTTGTCCCTCACAACAAACAACCCTGCAGGGATGACAACTCTTGTCTGCGAATCTTGAATGGCAAAAATTCAGGAGTGTAATGAATTGCAGGCCACCCCCTTCCCACCCAGTCCAGGACTTGGGCAATTACCTTGTCCCTTTTGGAGTGAGTGGCAATGTCCTCGGCTGTAATAGGCAAGTTGAGTTCGTTGGCCTCAAAAATAGCATGTATGGGTGCGGGGTCTTCAACTGGAACTGGTAGGGGGCAGCGACTAAGGGCATCTGCGTGGCACATGTTCTTCCCCGGGTGATGCACTAGTTTGTATGAATAGGCGGCCAGGAACAGAGTCCACCTGGTCATCCTTGGTGATAGGACCTGTGGGGTTTGCTTGTCCCCTGACAAAAGGCCTAAAAGTGGTTTATGGTCTGTTATAAGTTCAAAGTAGTGACCATAAAGGAATTCGTGAAACTTTTTAACAGCAGCCACTGCAGCCAAAGCCTCTTTATCAATTTGGCTGTAGTTTCTTTCTGCAGCAGAGAAGGTTCTTGAGAAGAAGGCAATTGGTGCCTCAAAGCCATTTGGGAGCCTGTGGCTCAGAACTGCCCCTACACCAAAGGGGGAAGCATCTGCTGCCAGGACTAGGGGCAGCTGCTGATTGAATTGAACTAAAACTGCATCAGATGTGAGCAAGGACTTGATGGATTTGAAGGCATAGGTCCCCAATGCCAGGGGGATTGTTTATCTAAAAGTCTGTGCAGAGGTTCTGCTATAGATGCTTTATGCGGGAGGAATGCAGCATAAAAAATTAGAAGCCCTAAGAAGGCTTGGAGTTCAGTCTTGTTGGAAGGTGTGGGTGCCTCGTGGATAGCCCTGACTTTGGACTCAATTGGGTGAATACCAGAGGTGTCAATTCTGTAGCCTAGAAAGTCCACTTGCTTAGTGGCGATGGTGCACTTCTCCCTCTTTAGTTTGAGGCCATACTGCCTAAACCGCTCAAGGACTGTTCTGACCCTCTGTATTAGTTGTGTCTTATCCATAGCTGAAACCAAAATGTCGTCAAAATAGGGGACTACGCCTGGGAGAAGCCTCTCCATGAGGGATTGAAAAATCCCAGGGGCTACACTAACACCAAATTGGAGATGTTTGCACTTAAATGCACCCCTATGGGTGACTATGGTTTGTAATTCTGCAGTCTGGTTGTCAACAGGAAACTGTTGATAGGCCTGGGACATATCTAATTTTGCAAAGATAGTACCAGGCCCAAAGGTGTGTAAAAGGTGTTGGATGACAGGGACAGGGTATGTGCTGACTTGCAGAAAACGATTGAGGGAAGTTTTATAACCAGCGCAGATTCTCACGCTGCCATCTTTTTTAAGTGGGGTGACTATGGGGGTCTCCCATCTTGCAAAATCTACCGGTTCTAACACCCCTTGCTTTAGCAAATTATCTAGCTCTATGTCTAACTTGGGGCAAATAGCAAAAGGTACTCTGTGTGGTTTAAGGCGAATGGGAGTTGCCTGTGGGTCTACATTGAATGAAATAGGGGTACCAGAGTAACACCCTAAATCTTTGCTAAATACATCAGAGTAGTCTCTGAATAGGGTGTCTACTTCAGAGGTTGAAACAGCATGGATACCAGTTATGCTGAGGCCAAGAGCAGGGAACCAATCTAGTCCCAGTAAACTAGGGAGGGCACCATCTACTACCACCAAAGGCAAATGGCCTTTGAAGTTTTGGAGACAGGGATATTCTTGCCTTGGTAATCACGCGGAGTCAGGTGGCAGTTCAGGAGCTTCTTCTTGGACATTCTGGGATGCATCTTCTTCAGGGTTTCCCAGGAGATGATTGAGAGTGCAGATCCTGTGTCCACCTCCATCCTGCAAGGCTTACCTTCTAAAAAAACAAAGATACTTATTTTGTTAGAGCCTTTTGAAGTGTGATCTGAGTGGTAGCAGGTATAGCAATCCTCAACTTGCCTTTGAAAATTAGCAGTAGGTTGAGGTCTCTGTGGAAAAGTTCTCCCTGCTTGGCAGACTCTAGCTAGGTGGCCTTTCTTTTGACAGTTCAGGCAGATTGCATTCCTGAACCTGCAGGATGCCCTAAGATGGGTATCTCCACAGCTAAGGCAGATAGGTTGCTGCCTGGGGGCGAGGTTGGTTTTTTGCCTAGGTCCTTCTAGGGGGGGCTTCTGTTGTCTAAGGCGGTTTACCTCCATTGTGTCTTCAGGATTTTCATCTAGGTAAACTTCCTCAGAGTGGATAGTTGAGCTTCCTTGCCTGATAGGGGTCCCTTGTATTTCAGCTGCTGACAGAGCAGATAGCTCAGCAGCTTGGGCTTCCTCTATAGCTATAGCTAAGGTCAGGTCTTTTTTAGCTAGCAAACGTCTTTGAAGCCTCAGGTCCTTGACCCCACAGACAATCTGATCTAGGAGCATGTCTTCTAGGTCAGGGATCCCCAACCT
>NW_020716990.1:94716-205720 GCF_900518725.1 Notechis scutatus | reverse complement strand
TGGGGACCCCTGTTCTAGGTAATCTCTGAACCCACATTGTAGGGCAGCTGATCGCAAAGCTGCCATATACTCACTAACTGACTCCCCCTCAGACTGCTTCCTCATCCTAAAGGCTTGTCTCCTAGCGATTTGGGAAGGCTTAGGGGAGTAGTGGTTGGAGAGGATCTCCTGAAGCTCCTCCCAGGGAATGGTTCTAATAGAATGGGGAGCGACCAGTGCTGTAGCAGTGTCAAAAACCGCGGCCCAGCAAAAACTAAGGAAGAATGATTTCTTTCGGTGGTCTGTGGCGTCCGTGAGGTCTATCGCATCTAGGAAGCAGATGAAGCGATTTTTGTACGATTCCCACGTCTCAGCAGTCGGCTTGAAGGGTGGGAATGCTGGGCTGGAAGTCATCGTGAGGCGGCAGCGGCTGTCTCCTCAGCTGGGGAAGGTTTTGAAACTCGCGCTCTTAAAAGAGCGATTGCGGCTGCGCCTGTCAGGCGACGTCTGTCTCCTCAGCTGTGGAGGCTTTTAAACTTCGCGCTCGCAGAGAGCGTCAGCGGCTACGGCTGTCAGCTCTCGGTGGCTCCGCTCTTTTTTAGTGACTTCGCTCAGCTTGTCGAACGTCTGGTTGCCTCTTATTGCATCCCGCCCTCGTCGCCAGTGTTGTGGAGCGGCGGAGATACGAGGCAGACACAGAGCGATCGGTTAGAAGCTTTATTCAATGAATAAAGGGTTGCCATGGCTGCCGAGGCTAACAAGGCAGATCAGCTGGCGGCAACAGCTGATGCCGTTTGACAGCTCCTTTTATAGACGGCTGTCAAACGGCATCAGCCAATGGGAGCGATCGGCGCTACCGCCAGAACTGCGGACCTGAGTGGGGACTGCTGTCAGTTCTGTGAATACCACACTACCTGTTCAGGTGAATCAGCCAAACCAGCAGCATTTCACCTCTGCATTGTGCTAGGGAAGAATGGTGCTGCAGCAATCTCCATTTTTTGCAACCCTCTATGGGGAAATCCACTCATTAATATAAATGTGGATTTTAAACCATCAAGAAATATCATAGTACACAATGCAGGAATTGTTTTTTTTTTTTTTAAGTATTAGGTTAATGGCAACTTCGTTCAAAAAGTAAAAAGAAAAATATTGCTAGGACAGGACTTGCACAAGAACCAAAGAACCTTTAGCAAATTATTTTGTGATCTACATTATCCAGTGAAGGGGAATTAAGCTTTAAGTTTTCTGCTAATTATTTTTCATCAGTTCATCTGTGGTTCTTATGTTAAATGTTTCTTCTGATGTCACATAATTCATTTTGATTATAAAATCTGTTTGTTGTTGTTTTTTTGGCCTAGTCACACATAGTACTCATATTAACACAAAAATAACCAAAAACAATTTGCATTCACTGGTGGAAAGACTACACTGGCAGTCAGAAATGCAACCATAGATCATTCTTTAAAGGGCACTAAACAGGACTTACTGCTGACATCAATTTGCACAAACAATAGCAACACATCATCAAGTGACATAAAAGGGAAAAACAGGCCAGAACTTCTAATGCACTAATACTGTCATCTTGTAAGATTGGAAATATCACATGCAACCCTCATATATTATTCTTCAGAGAGTTTAATGCATCTTGTGTTATTGTAAACAACTGTCCATTTTTTGTTTTGTGATTTTTATTTATATGTTTTATTTGTAATTTTCCTTTAACATCCATACATATTTTGGAGACAGTGTATTGACTGGGTCAATATTTTTTTTACACAATGCTAGTAATAATAATGCAATTAGGTATACATAATCCTAGTTTTCCAACTTCTGATCTTAACCTGCACATTGTACTTATCAGTAACATTTCTTCATGCAGTATGTCTCAGCTGTTCATCCGGATTGCAGACAAGGGGAAATAAACCACTCACGAGATCTACAAAATGAGATTTTATTTGTTCATCCACTTCTCTGGTTCGGGTAACAACGAGCAATTCAAATTAAAGTCACCTCTGGCGCTCACCACAGCCAGAGCTGTATTTATACATACACTAAAAACATAATTGGGTTATCTAGCATCCGGTAGCAGCTACCACTCAACATTCGGCAGTTTCAGGAAACTGCATATGATGTTCATATGTCTTTGCCCTGTCCACCCACGCCCCCTGAGCACCACCACCCTCATGCACATGCTACTTCCTCCCCCCCCCCGGCTCCATTGTTTAAACTTCCACCACCCAGCATGTCCAATATGCCACTATTCACTGCAGACAGCACACGACAGGCTGGTGTCTGATGTCATTGATAGTTTCTTGCTGTTCGTTGGCAACCAGGACTCTACATCACATCAGCAACCAGGATTCCACATCACGCCTGTTATCATCCAGGTTCCACACCAAGCGCCACAGAGGGTGGAAGTTTGGAAACTTCTCAAGCCTCAGATGCTGGTGTTGTGGCTCCATGCAAGCTGTTGGAGACTTGAAAGTATGTTTGTTATCCCCTATTAAGTCACTAATATTTTAATATTTTAAAATTACTCAGTATTCCACCATAAATCCAATATCCCAATTTTTTAAAAACACCTATAGGACCAATCATTAACCAAATTTAATCAATGCTGGGAGTATATCTTCAATCCCCTAAAATTAAAAGTTTCAATATATTTTTACACATATTTAATAATAATAATAATGCAGCTAAATTACCACATCATAGACTTCCACCTTCTAACCTTAATTTAATTTATAATTTATGGTTATAGTAAATTCTATTATCTATCTATATATGTTCTACTGTTTTTCCAATTTACATTTTCTACTTCTTTTAATTTCTAATATATTCAACGTATTGAGAGTTATTTTATCTCTATCCATCATTTATTACTCTTTTTGAGACTTCATCATTAATTTTTGTATCCCTCTTTAATGCTTTCCTCTTGGGACCTTATTTCTCTTTCTACCATTTTTATACCAACTAAATATTCCCTCTGCTTACTCCTTGTCTCCTTCTGCCACATCATTTGAGCACCCATCCATAGTCCTTTCATTATTTGGGGGAGATTTCCCTTTTTCCCTTTTTCCCTTCAGCTTTAACCTTCAACCACAACCCTACCTCAACCAATCCACCATCACCCAAGACTAAGCACGCACGCCCCTAACTACCTCAATTCCAACTACTGCTGGCCTTAAATGCAAGTTACTCAATGCAAGAAGCCTTGTGAATAAAATACTTGAATTTCTCCTCTTACTAAATATGGCTAAATTCGACATCATATTTGTCTGTGAAACATGACTCAACACATCTCTCCCTGACTCCATTACCACAGTAAGAGACTATCATGTTTACCGATCAGATCGTGAAATTTGTAGAGGAGGTGGTGTTGCTATCTTCTATAAAAAGTCCTTACATCTAAAAAACATCCAAGTTACCCAGGAGCTTGCTCTTCCTGAGACCATCATCTGTGAACTATCCTTAAGTATCACATTTCAGTTCTTACTATGTTACAGAGCACTTGATTATGACATCGAACATGAAAACAAGCTAAACTCACTACTAACATGGGCAACATCCTGCCAACGCGCTTTTATCTTTCTTGGTGACTTCAATCTACCTCACATTGACTGGACCCTAAATGAATGTACAACTGAAGCCATACACGCAACCTTCTACGATGCTGTTACAAATCTGGGACTGGAACAACTAGTAACCAACAACACTAGACTAAACAACTGCCTCAATCTCATCTTCTGCAATAGTTTGAATTTAATTTATGGAATACAAACTAAAGAACCCTTTTCCAGCAGTGACCACAATATGATTGATTTTTGTCTCAACATACGCCCCCACAAAAATCATCACAATGATGTAATCCCCAATTATAACTTCAAAAAAGGCAACTATGATCTTATAGACAACGATCTCTCATCCCTTGATTGGCAATCTCTATTCACTGGATGCAATACTGTTAAAGACCATTACAACATATTTTTACTTGAAGTCAAAAGAGTCATCAAACTATATGTACCAACAACAACTCCCCCCCCGCCAAAAAAAACCCAGATTACCCATTTCAATAAGGAAACTTCAATCCAAAAAGAGATCACTCTGGTGGAAAAACAAATCTGGTCACGTTGCCAATTTCAAAAGCCGATACAAAAATTTATGCCACCAGATAAAGACTAAATGAACCAATTATCACATTAAACAAGAAGAAAACTTTCTACACACCAATTCCACCTGCACTTTCTACAATTTTATAAACAACAAACTAAATGACTCAAGGTCCATCCCACCCCTGATAGGACCTAATGGTAAAGACTGCAACGACAACACCATTAAAGCCAACATCTTTAACACATTCTTCGGCTCAGTATTTGTAAACAACAATGGATCATGCCCAGTATTTCCTAGCCAAACCACAGACGACTACAATGATCTAATACATATCGATTTTACAGAAGACAATGTTGAAAAAGCACTACGCAATTTAAAACCATCTCTATCTATTGGACCAGATGGAATATGTGCCTACTTCTTAAAAAAGCTATCCACTGCCATAGCTGAACTTCTAAGCATAATCTTTGAAAAATCTTTCTGGACCAGCTCCTTTCCTAACCTATGGTCACAAGCCACGGTTATCCACATCTTCAAAAAGGGAGACTCCAGCCTAGTTGAAAACTACAGACTAATCTCCTTATGCTGTGTCACCTGTAAAGTCATGGAATCAATTATTAATCAATCCATTATCCTCCACTTAGAGAGAAACAACCTACTCTCCAATAAACAATTTGGTTTCAGGAAAAAACTATCCTGTAATCTGCAACTCTTACACTGCAAAAACATATGGACTACACAACTCGATCAGGGCAAAGCAATAGACGCAATCTACATAGACTTCTGTAAAGCCTTTGATTCAGTGGTACATGACAAACTACTCCTAAAACTAAAATCTTATGGTATCTCTGGACAACTGCATAACTGGATAGAAGCATTCCTGTGAAACAGACAACAAATGGTCAAAATTGGAGCATCCTATCAAATTCTGTACCTGTCAATAGTGGTGTCCCCCAAGGCAGTGTTCTAGGACCAGCATTCTTCATACTCTACATAAATGACCTCTGTAATCATATTAAGAGCAACTGCGTTCTTTTCGCTGATGATGTAAAGCTGTTCAATACCATAGACAATACTGCTACCCTTCAAAAAGATCTTGACTATGTATCAGAATGGTCAAACAAATGGCAACTTCAAATCTCAACAAATAAATGCTCTGTCTTACATATTGGCAAAAAAAAATATCAGAAAATAAAATACAAGCTGAATAGTCAAGATCTTGTTGATGATCCAAGCTCTGTAAAGGACCTTGGAATACTCATCTCTAATGATCTAAGTGCTAGAGCCCACTGTAACTACATAGCCAAAAAGGCATTAAGAGTTGTTAACCTAATCCTATGTAGCTTTTTCTCTGGTAATATCACACTACTAACTAGAGCATACAAAACATTTGCTAGACCAATACTCGAATACAGCTCATCAGTCTGGAACCCACATTACGTATCTGATATTAGCACAGTTGAGAAAGTCCAGAAATATTTCACAAGAAGAGTTCTCCACTCCTCTACTCGTTGTAGAATACCTTATGCCACCAGACTTGAAATTCTAGACCTAGAAAACCTTGAATTATGCCGTCTTTGGTCTGATCTAAGTATGGTATATGAAATCATACATTGCAATGTCCTACCTGTCAATGAATACTTCAGCTTCAACCATAACAACACAAGAGCATACAATAGATACAAACTCAAGGTTAATTGCACCAAACTTGATTGCAGAAAATACGACTTCAGCAACAGAGTAGTCAATGTCTGGAATATTCTACCTGACTCAGTAGTTTCTTCCCCAAACCCTAAAAACTTTAACCTTAGACTGTCTACTATTGACCTCAACCCTTTCCTAAGAGGTCTGTAGGGGGCGTGCATAAGCGCACCAATGTGCCTACTGTCCCTGTCCTATTGTTTCTTTTATTTTTCTTATATGTACCCATTTCATGTATTCATAACTATGTATGTACTTATACCTATTATCTTGTAAGCAATTGACAAATCAAATAAATAAATAAATAAAATAAAAATAAATATCAATGGAGACTTGTGAAAAGAGTTCATAGTTGTAAATTTTGAGGAACTCATATTTCTGACAACTTTACTTGTTCGGTCCACACTATGGCCACTACAAAGAAGGCCCAACAGTGCCTGCACTTTCTGAGGTTGCTGGAAAAAAAGTGGTCTGGGTGACAAGTTGCTGGTTACTTTTTACCGGTCTACCATTGAGAGCATTTTGGCATACTGTGTAATTGTATGATATCCTGGATGCTCTGCAGTGGATAAGAAGATGCTCCAGAGAGTTATAAACACAGCACAAAAAAATCATTGGTTGTTCTCTTTCTTCTTTGGAAGAGATTGCGAAGACCAGACTCCTTTCTAGAACACTAAAAATCTCCACAGACCGTTCTCATCCTGGACATTCATATTTTGAACTTTTACCATCAGGGAGGCATTATAGGTGTCTTAAAATGAGGACTAATAGATTGAGAAACAGGTTTTTTTCCAACGCAGTAATTGTCTTTTCAATTTTTATCAATCTTTGAGAACAGTTGAAATGTTTCCCTCCCTTCTTCATTATTACTTAACTGTTAATAAGCATACCATTGGATAGTCATACAGTTTTATCTTATAAGTTATTTACTATTAATAAGCAAAATAATTATTCAAATTCATCCTAGTAACTGGTATAAATTTCCTTATAAATCTTTCACATTTCTTGTCAATATTTTATCAATCTTTAGAAACAATTACAATGTTTCCCTCTCTTCTTTATTATTGCATTAATTATAAATAAACATAACAATTACATAACAATACAGTTTTATCTCATAGATTATTTACTTATTTCATTTCTAACTCCTAGTATGTTTCCCCCCCTTTTTTTATTTCCTGCTTTTGTCCCTCATGAGTTCTTTCCCTTTCTATCTTCCCCCCTTTTTCTCATCCCTTTTTTTATAACCTTCTCTCTCTAATTTTCCCTTCTGTGGTTTTCTTTTCTGCTTGCCCTTGCTGTTATACTTCCTTCCTTTTCTGCTTGTCCTTGCTGTTATACTTCCTTTTTAGACTATTTTTCTTTTTGGCTGTTCCCTTTGATCTCAAACTTTTAACTCCTTTCCCCCTTTTCCCCTTATTACCACACTTTGTATTATTTGATAATTGAAAATGGCTTCTTCTTCATCCCGCCCTTCTTCTTGCTCTTGAAGCTTTTCCTTTTGCTTTTCATAGTTCAGGATCTCCATTTCAAGAAATTCAAATACGAAGCCAAAGGATCTTCCTCCCCTTTCTGCATCTTCTTTCTGTTTTTTAAGATTCATCTTCAATTCCTCCAGGAGTGATGCCATTTTAAACACTTTTGAACAACCACCTAATTGACCACCTGATTGTAAAAACAGGAAAAAAAAATGCCAAAACCTTTTTTTTATATCACCAAATGATCCCAGACTGTTCCTTCTTGTTTCTTTCCTTTACTTTTACTTTCCGTGGGTTACTGTATCTTTTAATAAGGTTTCAGTTACAATGTATCCTCAGGAGTCCTTTCAAAGTTTTGCTGTTAATCCTCTTTATTTTTCCAGATGGCACTCCATTTTTTCATTATTCCAAGTTCCACCCTTTTGCCTCCACTCTTCTTCTTTTTAGGGCTTTAAAATGACCAAAGAACAAATCTTTATTCTCCGTTTGACACTTAAATTTCAGCTTAAAGTTGCCTATTAGTGTCAAAGTAGATTAATATAGATTTCTTTCCATACCATTTGTAATTGTCAATATAAAGGTTTAAAAAAGGGGTTTTAACCTCCTTTTCTCTCTCCTTTGCCACTTAAAAGTCTTCTTTGAGAAGTATCCCTCTAAGTACTTTTAGATTCAGGGTACCTTGCTTAGATGTTCTCTGTTGTTTAGCCTGCTCTGTCCTGCTTTCCTCTTTGTCTTCCTCCTGCACAATCTTATCCAGTCGGGTTCTTCTTTGAGGTGGCCATTTCTGACCACCAATGCAATCACCTTCGGGAAAGGGAGTTTAGACCAGCCAAGGAGGAGAGATGCGGCTCCCCTCCACTTGGCTAGCAATCTCTCCCCTCTTCACCACCTCTATGGGGTGGCTTGAGCCTCGAATCCAATAGATCGGGGCGCTCCAGTGGCAAGCACAGATTGAAACTGTGCACGATCGTGGATTTCAGTCTGTCGCTGAACAAACCCCACTAAATAACTTTTAAGAACTATAAAATAGAATGGAATACCTTTATTATCATTGTATTTCTACGAATACAATGAAATTTGAAAGCCACTCCAGCACAGTGCCCCAAACACCACAGCACAATCATACTACAGAGTAAATAATAATAATAATAATAATAATAATAATAATAATAATAATAATAAATCACAGACAAAAGTATAAGTATAATGAATAAAAAGATATAGAAATTTAGGTAAAAGAAATACAATTAAATAAGAAGAAAATGAGATAATCATAAAAGAAAATTAAGAGAATTAAAGGGAGAAATAGTGAGAAGTTGGAAAAAGAGTAATAAGATATGAAGTTGAATATATAAGATGAATATGCATATGAAATTGTGTCTTTATGGAAATGTGATAACCCGGAACCATGCTCTGCTCAAATAAGATGTTTTATTTGTTTTGTTAAAACTCAATAAAACTTTATTTTTTAAAAAAGTTATTTAGTGATTTTCCAATTTGTTTCTTCCCAATTGTCCAAATTTTGAAGTCTTTTCTTCTTTTCTTTTTTTTCTGTCACCTTCCTTTTTTTTAAATCTCGTAGGATGTTCTATCAGGTAGCTTAAGTAATTCAAATCCAAATTGGCCTGCTGAATTTCCTCCAGATTTTAAGTTCAACGTTCAATAAGCAATTTTAATAGAGATCTATTTGCAGTTCAATTTGCCTTAGAGATTTTCAGAGAGCTCACTAATGTTTCCAAACATCCAAGTCACCTACCATAATAGATTCAAGGTCAGATGTTGTTTAATTTCTCTTCTTTCATTTACTTGTGTTAAATGATTGTCACTTTCACTTTGGTTCCCACATTGTAATGCTCCTTCTCTTCCAGTAGATGGCACCCCTACTCTCAATTCCAGCATTGGACAGTGTCAAATAGCTGATTCTCAAACAATTCAAGGGGAATTAAAAATAAAAAAGCAATTTCTTCCAATAATCACTTTTCAAGTAATTGTTTAATCTTCTCCAAGTTTTCTATGTTTTAAAGTTTCAATTAAATATTTCTTTTACTCCTGGGTAATCTTTCTCCCGTTATTCAATCACCACTTTCTTACTACTTGGAGATTATTTTTTTTGGAATTTTTTAACTTGGGTTAGATTTCTAGCATAAAAGTTGGAAGTTGTCTCACCCAGTTTCAATGCTCTGTCCTCCAGCACAAATCTTAGTGACCCAGTTGTCACAGCTTGTGACTTGCCACCTGAAGTCTGGCAGAAGTAATACTTCTGCCATTGTCACCACATTGTCTCCTAAAATGAAATAGGAGGAGGCCATTTCACCCTTCCAACCACGTTCTACAGACATTTTTTTTTAAATTAATCCAATTTGCAATGATCCTAGATTAAAATGAATTGTTCTTGAACTCTCAATGCATAGCTCAATTAGTTATACCCCCGCCCCTCTTGAATCTCAAAACTGGAAACTTACATTTGAATCTGATCCAAAGTTATATTTACATAGGATATCTATTTGAACACAGACATGGAAATATACTGTATATATGCATATACACATAATCATTTGTACCAATTTATCTGTATTGGGAAAGGGCAGTAAGGAGAACCAACCATTAAAAATGTACAATATTTTATATGAAAATTCTGAACATTCTGCTATCTCAGTTCTGAAATAATAAATTGGCAGGCTATTTAATGTGCATCTTGTATTACTTTCTGATGCTAGAGCAGCAAGATAGCTTAATTCTTGAATCATCATAACCCTAAGGAGAATCACCATACATCTCTCAGTCTTATCAGCCTTAGTGACTGTGTGTCATAGCCGTCCCAACACAAATGCATTCTATTCTTTGGACATTATTTGACAAATGAAGGTCCACAGTCCGTATTTGAATTTTATACTTATTGAACAACTTATCCATACCTTAGATTAACTTGATTTGGTGACTTTTGAGATCTTTTCCTCTAATGGCTAATTTTCATGAATTCCATAATGTCTTGATGCATACTTTGTTCACATCTGTGCTAGAGGCAATGAGTTTGAAATGTCCAAAATGGCAACATAGGATAAATAGGGATTTATTTATATACATTTACATGATACTTGCCTATTCTCACATGTAATCACACTAGTTTTAATTGCAAAACAGTATCAGTTAGTCAGCAGTGTAGTCAGATTTTTTAAAAATGGAATTTATGTATCTAAATTAAGCCACTTTGAGTCACCATGCACAAGTATGCAGCAATATAAATTTTCTAAATAAAAGTAGTCAAAAAGAGGCAATTATACAAAACAACAGATTCAGATTTGTCAATCCCAGCAATCAATGGTCTACAGCATTGTTGATGTTGCTGAAACATAGTCCCAGATGATGAATCATGAGCATATTAATTCAATAATTTCTTTCTGCTTGGCTTAGATGAAATGTTAGAAATATGGGAAAGTTTTCCTCCAAATCCAGCTAGCTGAATAGGAATTGACTGAGATACTTCTCAGCTTTTGTGGTTTCGTTCATCCTAGTAGATGGCAAAAGAAAAGCGCTGAAATCTGCAAGATCTTGTAAATTGACATTTAGATTCATTGGGCATATAGAAATAGACTCAAGTTTAACTTACACTTCTATGTCTGGAGCTAATGGAGTTATTGATTCAATTGCAAAACAAAACAAATACTTACAAAACAAAATGAAATGAAATAGAATGGGTTTTTTCCCCCTAAGAATTGCTCTTATTGAATAATCTTGAAACGGCAAGGTTGATACTGGTGTTTCTCATACTATAGATAATAGGATTCAAAAGAGGTGGGATAAGAGAATACATCACAGTTGATGCTAAATTTGAATTACTGGAAGGAGGCTCCAGATGAGCAATGAAGGCAGATAATAGGAACATGGAAACAACAATAAGATGGGGTAAGCAAGTAGAAACTGCTTTTTTCCTTCCTTCCAAGGTGCGAATTTTCAGCACAGCAGTGAAAATGGATACATAAGTATAAAGAATAAAGAAAAAACAAACAAGTCCTAAAGCACAAACAAACACAATTAGTCTGATTTCATTTTGGTTTAAGCCTGAACAGGTGAGTTTAAGTAACTGTGGAATGTCACAGAAAAATTGATTGATATTATTGGAACAAAAAGATGTTCCAAATGTAAAGCAAGTATGCAATGATCCATTAAGAAGGCTGCTGCCCCATACAGCAAGAATCATGTAAATGCAGGCTTGCTTGTTCATTATTGTTTGATAATGTAATGGATTGCAAATAGCAACATAACGATCATAGGCCATGACTGTGAGGATCCAAATATCAGATCCCAGAAAAAAGACAAGAAGGAAGACTTGAGAAACACATCCAAGATAAGAAATGTGTCTTGTGTTCATCAGCATATTGGCCATAGATTTAGGAACAATGACTGAAGTGGTACCAAGATCTTGTATGGCTAAATTTAACAAAAATAGATACATGGGAGTATGCAAATGATGGTTCAAAATTATTGCAGACATGATGAGAAGGTTCCCTGTTAGAATTGCCAAATACAATACTAGGAAAGCAAAGAAATGTAATATCTGTAATTCATGTATTTTTGAGAATTCAAAGAGCAGAAAATCAGAGACAGTTGATTGATTATCCATGTTTTATAATACTGTAAGTGATGTCTCTGGAAAGAAAAGAAATACAATCATTTTGAATGCAGCCTTTTTCATGCCTGTTAATGAAGGCAATGCTAGAAATAAGAGGATATTTATTGACCAATACCTTAGTATTAAATTGTCATCAGAACTTCTGATGAGAGTCTTAGTCTGCAATTGAATATTTTCAGTGCTATTTCAAAGTTCAGACTAGTGACAACTGATTAGATATAGTGCCATTGATACTAATTCTAATGTTGCTTTCCATGCCTTTGATTTATGAGCATGAAAATAAAATCCCTAAATAGATATTTAAAAAGTATTGTTTCAAATATATAGGTACAGTTATCAAATTACTGCTCTGATCTCCATAATTTTAAAAGTTGGAACTTTAAATCCAATTATCTCAGCAAATTTTAGTGTATGAATTTGGAATAGCCATTTTGATTTTGTTATGAGAGTTACAATCATATTCGATTAAACAAGATGAAAATAAAATGCAGGATCTAATTTCAGGATAAAATAGATGAAGGGAAATACAATATTAAATTGCATATGTAATAAACACAAAGAATCAGCATTCAGATAAATACATCATCTTCAAATGATACTTCAATCTGTTAGATATAATATAATTAGCTGACTTGCTTTAACTAGTCTTGCTGTCACATTTCTTGCCAGAGTATACTTCCATGTCATAATATTTTCTCTGAGATAGAATCATATGTCTAAGGGCATTACCTAGAAAATAAAGATGATTAAATAGCAACAGCAATAGTGCTTAGACTAATATACTGCTTTATAGTGCTTTACAGCCCTGTCCAAGAGGTTTTTTTTGCAGAGTCAGCATATTGCCCTCAACAATCTGGGTCCTCATTTTACCCACCTTGGGAGAATGGAAGGATGGGTCAACCTTGAGTGATTGTTTCTGATTATTCCTCCAACATACTGCAAGAAAATATGCATTTTAAAAACACAAGTGCATATTCAAGTATAATTATTTTAATTGTTATTACATATTTGTGATTAGTAAGATAAAATCTAAGCCTTTTAACACAATGTGTTTAAATTGTGATTCTATAATTTATCTTTCTCCTTCCTATTCTCTCCCCCTCAAAAAAACCCATCAATTTGGAAGGAAAATGTGTTGCTGCATCTAGAGAAAATCTTTCTAGATTGTTCCTAAGAGTTTATACCAACTTAATGGCACATAAGTAATCATACTGATGCTGTAAATTTTGTCAATTGAAATAATTAATGATTGCAATAAATGTAAACTGTTTTTTTTAAATGACAGAGAACAAAATCAATATTTCATGTGAAGGAGTGAATATTTTTATTGTAGTTAATGACCAGAATTTTAAACAAAAACACATTAAAAATAAAAGTATAGCAAGATAAAATAACAATAGCAATATCACTGAGACATATATACTGTTTCATAGTGCTTTACAGCCCTTTCTAATCTGTTTACAGTCAACATAATGCCCCCAACAATCTGAGTTCACATTTTACTGACTTCAGAAGGATGGAAGTCTGGATCAATCTTGAGCCAGTAACACTTGAACTTGCAAATTTCCATATCACTCCCGAATGTTACAAATTACATTTTGATTATGAATGTGTCCCAAAATAACAGAATACTGATCATGAAAACAATGTTTTATTTACAAGTTGTTAAATTTGAGTTCTTATATGTCTTAAATTTTACTTATCAATTTATTTTGTTTTTTTATATCAAATTTGACATAAGAATAATTTTGATTACCAAAATTTAAAATTATATCTGGAATTTCCTATTTGGGTCTTCCGATCATAAATAAGTTATATTACTAAATTGTAACAGAATAGTGAAAAAATATACAAATAAACTTGAGGAATAACCATATTGTGAAACCAAATTGAAAAGCCTTCTAATTTCATTTAGTTTTTAAAAAGAAACTTCCTGTTCTGAGAGTAAGAATACATATACATGGGAAATGTATTTAGAAAAAGGTATTTTGATAGAACAATAGCCTCATATTTTTAATTATTTATCTTCATCATGACAGTTTTATTTAATGTCTTTTTTTTAATGACAATAAGCACTGTAATATAGTATTATGTTATCTACAATTCTTAGCTTTCAATAACATCAGCAACTCAACATTTGGGAGTTATGTTATGGCAATATGTAATTTAAAAATGAGTTTAAAATGCCATCTCTGAACATTTGGCCTCCAATAAGCAGTTGCGTGCTTGCATATACACAATTTCATATATAAATTTTTCACTGAAATATTATTGAACACTGCATATTCTCTCTTCTTTCTATAGAAGAGAAATAGTAGAGAGTGCTATAAAATAAACTTCTCAATATGCATTTAAATAACTGATGTTCAAACCAGTTTATCTAAGGCAAGGGTCTTCAAACTTGGAAGCTTTAAGACTTGTGGACTTCAACTCTCAGAATTCCTGAGCTAACATGACAGGAGGAGGAATTCTGGGAGTTGAAGTCCACAAGTCTTAAAGCTGTCAAGTTTGAAGACCCCTGATCTAAGGAATTGAGAAATAGCTTAACTAATCACTAATTCAATCCATCCAATTCAAGTCCTAATCTTAACCTGTTTGGCTGCCAACGATGCACATTCACCCAGTCGTACCAGATGTTGCTGAAATCTTTCAAATGATGAGATGATTTTCATCCAACTGGCAGGAATTTTTAATAAATACTCTCTGATTTCTAGTGATCTCTTGTGATCCCACAAGAGCTTAATTGGCTTCTCCCAAAGCACTTCACTCCAGAATTAATCCTGGGCAAACCAGAGAGAAAAAAGAAGCAGTAATTCTTTAATTGTATTTTTGATTCTATAGTTTTAGTTTACTTTATTGTCATTGTACCTTGTACAACAAAATCAAACACCATCTTCAGTGCACATCATGACCATGACCATGAAAATAAAGACAAACACACATCCTTCACCCTTCACACATTGAACCGAAACCCCCGGACACCACACCAACACTACACTATATAGCAGAATTCAAAAGAGCTACAGCCCTGGTATAGAAGCTGTTTTTCAGCCTATTTGTCCTTGTTTTTATTATTCTGTACCGTCTGCCAGATGGTAACTGTTCAAAAAAAGGGTTTCCAGGATGACATGGATCTTTGAAAATGTTTTGAACTTTCTTAAGGCAGTGGGAGCTATAAAGCTCTTCCAAAGAGGGGAGAGGGCAAGCAATGATCTTCTGGGCAATGACATTAACTCTCTGGAGTGCTTTCCTATCTCCCACTGTGCAATTGGCAAACCATACAGAGGTGCAGTATGTTAAAATGCTCTCTGTGATGCAGCGGTAGAAGGTCACCATCAGTTTTTCATTCAGTTGTAGTTTTCTGAGAAGTCTCAGGTAGTATAATCTCTGCTGGGCTCTTTTGACCAGTGCTGCAAAGTGAGCACCCCAGGTCAGGTCCTCTTTTAGGGTAACACCCAGAAACTTAAAACTGGCCACTTGCTCTACTCAGTCTCCATTGATAAGGAAGGGCTGGATATCTGATCTGTTCCTTCTATAATCCACTGTAAGCTCCTTGGTCTTATTGGTGTTGAGGACCAAGTTATTGTCTCCACACCACGAAAGCAACCGGTCCACCTCATCTCGGTAGGCAGACTCATCCCTCCTGGAGATAAGTCACACCACTGTTGTATCATCTGCAAATTTAGCAATAGTGAAGTGGGAATGCAGTCATGCACATAAAGAGTATAAAGTAAGGGACACAACACAACCCTGTGGTGTACCAGTGTTTAGAATAAGGGATGAAGAGGTATGATTATCTAATCTGACCCTCTGTGAGCAGTCAGACAGAAAATCCATAATCCAAAGGCAGATTGAATTAGAAAGTCCAAGGTTCAGAAGTTTAGACATCTATGTGGAAGAATTGTGTTAAATGCAGAACTAAAATCCACAAAAAGCATCCTCATATAGCCCCGCCCCCACTGTTCTAGATGAGTCAGAGCAGTGTGAAGAATGATGGCTATAGCATCCTCTGTAGATATATTTCTTCTGTATGCAAACTGGTGTTTATCAAATGTATGTGGAAGACCAAAATGTATGTTTATCATACAAAATGTTTATCAAATGTATGTGGAAGACCAAAAATGATGTGCTGCAGACCAATTTCTCAATTTCTCAACTTCATGATGATAGGAGTGAGTGCCATTGGTCTGTAATAGTTGAGGTTATTGATAGGGAACTTCTTTGGCAGTGGAACAATGGTGGAAGCCTTCAAAGAAGATGGAATAGTGGACTGGGATAAATTCCGTCTGAAGATCCTGGTAAAGACTCCAGCCAACTGATCAGCACAGTCTTTAAGCACTCAGCCAGAGATACCATCAGGACCGGCAGACTTTCTAGGGTCCATGGCCTTCAGAATGCTCCTCACCTCCTGTTCCTCCACAATGAGGTGGGGGCTACAATTGGCTGGTAGTTGTATTTTATCTTTCTCTGATGTCTCCACTTCAAAGTGAGCAAAGAAATGATTCAGTTCCTCTGCCAATGAAGCATCCCCCTCAGCAGGGATGACATTGGTCGGTTGATGGTTTGTAATTTGTTGAATCCCTCGCCACACCTGCCTCATGTTATTGCTATAAAAAATATCCTCAATCTTCCTCTTATAATCAGTCTTGGCCTTCCAAATACCTTTCTTCAGATTAGTTCTGGCAACACTGTGTCTTGCCCCATCACTGGACCTAAAGGCCTTGGTCCTGTCATGCAAGAGGCGCTGGACTTCCTTGGTCATCCAGGGTTTCTGATTTAGATAGATCCTAATACGTTTATTCACAGTGATAGCATCTGTGTAGTGTTTGATATAGTACAGAACAGTTGCAGTGTGCACCTCTAGGTCAGGGTGGTAAAAGATGTCTCAATTTGTGTTCTCAAAATAATCCTGAAGTTGTTGGGAAGCATCTTCTGGCCAAGATTTCACTGTCTTTATTATAGGCAGAGCCCGTCTCCTAAGAGAGATGTATGCTTGTGTTTAAAGCAGTGACATATGGTCTGATTGTCCCAAATGTGGTAATTGCATAACCTTATAACCATGTTTGTTGCTGGTATATACTTTGTCCAATATGTTTGCTCCTCTAGTAGCAAACTTAACATGCTGAAAGAATTTAGGGAGCACTGCTTTTAAATCAGTTTGATTAAAGTCCCCCGCTATGATATGCACAGCATCAGGATTCTTATTCTGCTGATTACAAACAGTGTTATACAAGAATCCCAAAGCTATGGTAGAATTGGCATCAGGAGGGACATAGACTGCAGTAATCAAAACCACACTGAATTCCTGCGGAAGATATATGGGTCTACATTTAAGAGTCATATACTCCAGGTCCATGGAGCAGTGGCTGTCTACAGTCTTTGTATTGATACACCAGCTTTTGTTCACATAAAGGGTTAAACCTCCCCCTTTGATCTTGCCAGAATCTCTACTCCTGTCCTACTGGTGAGCTATGAACACTTCCAACTCAACAGCTGCATCTGGAATGAGTAAATGAAGCCAAGTTTCTGTGATTAGCAAAACACAGCAGTTCTTGATGAATTTAGTCTTTGCAATCTGTAGCCTTAATTCATCCATTTTGTTAGTCAGAGATCTATAATGGTTTATTATGTTTATTGAGTCTATTGCTGAACATATGGCCTCAACTAAACAATTGTTTACTTGTATACATTTCTGTGTGTACTTAAAAGAGAATGAAAAAGAAAGAGTCAAGTCATGCTTATGAACCAGTGTTTGGCCATTTTGTACTTTTCAGTTATTTTAATATTTTGTATGACTTTCCCATTACTTTTGAGAAAAACAGCATCAGAAATCATATTATGAGCCATCTTCAGAGTTAAAAGGATAAATCAATTCTTCCATGACTGACTAAGATAACAAATGGATTTGAAAGATAACAGAGCTGACTTGCTGTTGTTTCTGTTACCATAATAACTATATAATTTTAGTGTGTGCTTTATAATAATCATAATCATAATCAATTTCAAAATATTAGTCCTTTGCATTTTAAAAATCCAAATATAAATTCAAGGGGGGCTGATATGTATGGGAATAATTAAAAAGCTAAGAGGTGGAGGAGGAGGAGGAGGAGGAGACCACACAGAATTATTTTGTTCAGTCTTGCATACCTATTGACATAAAGTTAGTTCAAAGGCTGAGAAATAATACATTAAACTATGATTTAGAATTTCATAAATATGTGTCCTTAGAGGAATAAAATAACTCTTTTCACAACTGTCCATCACAATATACCCAAAGGTCTTCAGACATAAAATAAATAAATAATGTAACTTAATTGCAAATCAAAATATTGTATTCCTTCCAAGATCCGGGCTCATCTGATTCACTATAATAAAATGTGTGCTTTGTAAATATTTAGTAATAGTAATGCTGTTTACTTCTGTAAATTTATTAGAGGCTAATAAAATGATTTAGTTGTATGTATTACCAAATAGGTGCACCAAGTCAGTTAGATGACCCTGCCCCCCTCTCATATTTCATCACCATGTTAGTGACCACTTGACAATCTGTGACTAACATGATCTCCAAAGTAATAATCATTGCTATTGTAATTGAGTTGATCCACCTTGCTGTTATCTTCCTCTTTTTCTTTCCACCTTTCCCAGCATTGCAGACTTTCCCTTAGAGCAATATCTTTGCATAATGTTCTATTTGCTTCCTTGGCTGTCTTCCCTAACATTACAGTTCAAAAGTGTCAATACTCTTTCTATCTTGTTTCTCCCAAGTTCAACATTCTTTCCATAAAATGTCATAGGGCGGGAGTGTTAAACGTGCAGCATAATGTTGTCATCATGTGACGTATGGTGATTTTCTCCCCCCTTCACTAAACCAGGGATAGGCATGGCCAGCCCGTGATGCAACCAGCCTGCGGGCCACAAGTTTGATACCTCTGTCATAGGAGATACTATTACCTGCAGTATTCTGATCTTTTTAAGTATAGAAATATCAAAGAATGACATCTGCATTTATTTTCTAAGGCCTTTACTCTATCAAGTGATGTTTCTATTTTGTATTTTTTGACTACGTGCAGTTTTAATGATGGCTGATCCTAAAAGGAAGACTGTTTAATACCTTCACTGTTATTTCTAAGGCAAGTTGTACATGTTGTCATTAATTTATTCTTTATATTCCTTATTCTTTATATTTAATTTCAGTTCATTTTTTCCATGCACCTTGATTTTATTACTAGATAACTTGCTATTACCAGGTATTACTTGCAGATCCTTTGCATTTTTGGCTATCAGAATAGTGTCATCAGCATAACTCAGGTTATTGATGTTTCTTTTACTATTTTAAAACTACACTCATCTTCTTCCAATCCAGTTATCCTTAATATATATCCAGCATGCAAGATAAATAAATAAGGAGAGAGTGTATAGCTTTGTTACCCATCATTTTTGCTTTGTTTGATAAAACTTCATTCCTCCTATCAGCTCAAATATAATAATTTAGTGCTTTAATCTCTAAAAAATAGCATTTGTCTTACATTTGCTATGAACAGAGGAAAGCTTAGTTTTGGTAGGAACACAAACATGACATACAAGTGAAACACAACATTTTCTTATCTGTTCATTTTTATTAATTTTCTTAATTTTCTTAAAGTTAGCCATTTTAAAAAATTGATCTATTTTTAAACCTATTATCTATCACCAGTATTTATATACAACTTTTCCTAGCTCTATAAGTGAATGCTTAATTGGTAAGCATTACTTATAAGAACTATATACTAATTCTTAGTAATGTAGTATACTAGTATATTCTGTTGATAATGGTTAGTACATGTTCAATAACATAGTGTAATAAAAAAATGAAGACCAAGATCTTTGCCCAAAACAGAAGAAAAGAGTCACCCATTATTGGAACATATCAGTATAATGAGATGTAGTGCAGTTGAGTTTATTGACCCAGCTTCTTTGCTATGTTGCTCTACACTTCTAAGTAGTGTTTCACTCTTGAGGCATTTCCATGAAGTCTGTTCCCCAGACAATAGACAAATTTCTCATTTATCTGACACATAAACAGGAACATATGTATAAAGAGTCATAGTATTGTATAGGTTATCTAAAAATTATTGATAGAAGAACATCAGAATTAAACTGAGAAGCAAAGACCAAAAAATAGTAAGTTAATAATAGATATAAATTGTATAAGTGAACATTTTCTTTTCTGTTTTGTTGACTGGATTTATTGTTTATTTTCCATCATGTAGAATCCAAAGTATAATTTTGTCTTTTTAAAATGTAGATTACATTTATTTTAAAGTAAGCATTTTTTTTGCTATTTAGCAACTCTGGGGGCTACCTATTGAGTAGTTAAAAATATTAAATGCAACAATGGTAATAACATTAAAAAATGGTGGTAGATATTTTTCCTGAATTACAGACAAGTAAAGCATGTTAGAACATCCTTGTAGGTTGTATGGGACTTAGAGTATGTAATTATCCTGTTATTATCAGATTGGGAAATGTTCATCTGTATGTTTTTTCACCAATGCACTGCAATCTTAGCAATCTGGATGCTTCCACTTGTTTTGGATACATAAATACACACATAGAGATACAGACACGCAGATTGCCAAAGTTTCAATTAAGAAATAAGCAATCTTAGGGTGTTTGTTAGCTAATATGGGCAGAGGTGAAAGGTTATCCTAAACTAGTAGATGACATCAGAATGAATATCAAGGTGAACAGTTCCATGCTTTTATGTGTCCATAATTACAAAGATCAGAATGGTGCAGACAATGGAATATTTCAATTTTTCTTATTTCAATTCAGTTATTTTATTACTTTTTGATTTTAATTCTAATGAGAGAGTAGTTATAAATGAAACTAAAAATTGAGTGAATTTTTAATTTCAAAGACATATTAGTGCTTTTCATTTATTCAAAGATGAATATACAATGGAAGACAACAGTATACTGAAGCACAAAGGTACAAATTGAGCATTATAATTTGTGATTGGCCAGAGAAATAGTTATTTTTCAAAAAGTGGCTTCAACTGTACTTTTAATTATTTTTTCTTCTTTTTTTTCAGATGGTATATTCATCTTAGTAATGAGGAAGAAACTCTTGGTGGGTAACCAGACATCCATGTCTACATTCTTACTTCTGGAATTCTCAGGCATTCGGGAACTGCAAATTCTACATTGTTTTGTATTTCTAGCCTTCTACTTCACAACTGCAATAGCAAATCTTCTCATAATTTCAGTTGTGACATTTGAGCACCATTTGCACATTCCAATGTACTTTTTTTTGATGAACTTGGCCATTCTGGATCTTGCTTCTGTTTCAGTCATTATGCCTAAATCCATAGCAAATTCTCTCATGAATACCAGATATATTTCTTATTCTGGTTGCATTTCTCAAGCTCTCCTGTTTGTTTCATTTTTGACATCTGATTTCTTTCTTCTCACAGTCATGGCATATGACAGATATGTTGCTATTTGCAACCCCTTGCAGTATGAAATGGTGATGAATAGGAGAACATGTGCTCAGATGATTGCTAGTGTATGGATCAGTGGTTTTTTCTTTGGAATACTGCATGCAATTGGCACATTTACACTTCCTTTTTGCTCTGATGTTGTTGATCAGTTCTTCTGTGAGATCCCACAATTATTAAAGCTCACTTGCTCAGATTTCAATCAAGGTGAAGTTGGAATTCTTGCCTTCAGTATTATTATAGTATTGGGTTTATTTATCTTCATTTTGGTAAGTTACATAAAGATCTTGAGTGCAGTGTTCAGAATACCATCTACACAGGGAAGACAAAAGGCCTTATCCACTTGTCTTCCCCATCTCATTGTTGTCTCTGTGTTAATGTTCACAGGAACACTCACATACATGAAGCTTCCCTCAAATTCCCCATCTGATCTGGATATAATGCTGACCATTATATATTCTCTTGTCCCACCCATTCTAAATCCACTGGTTTACAGCATGAGAAACAAAGACATAAAGGCAGCCCTGTTCAAACTATTAGGTCCCAAAATTACTTTTTTCCATACAATAAGTCTTTTTATTCATTTTAATCTTTAATCTTACAATAGTTCAATTGTAAATGTGAAAACCATTAACAAGTATATCCTGCTATTAATTGTTAACTTGTTCTGATTTTAAATTTCTCTTGATAATGTTGCAATATGTCCTAGTACATCAATTTACCTTTATCTGACATTTTTAAAAAGTAATATACTCCTGAACTACGAACGCTAAGGATTTTTTTTTTTTGACAGAATCTGGGTTGATATTTATTCCATAGTATCAATATATAATAAAATGATTTTTAAAGTCCACATTAATTTTAATTTTATCATAGTGTATTTATCCATGTCGCTCAAGCCTGGTTTCTGGATGTGTAGTTAAATGCTTCTGTGAGAAGTGGACGCCAGTCAGGAGTTGGTTCTGCTGATAGAAAATTTCTTCAGATGAAAGAGAATTTGGGGTTATCTATTTGTGGTCTGGAAGAGCTGCTTCTTGCAAAAATGCCTACAGGAATTTAGTTTCTTATGGTTGATTGTGAGGAGCTTGGAAGTCAAGGATTTAAAAACATGACCTAAATTGCCGTGCAGCTTTTTAAAGACATTGTCTAACAAAAAAAATCATCATGATTCAATTGCTTTATTATTTGAGGGAGATATTTCAAACCACAGCAAAGATTTTAAAAAATCTCAGTGAACATCTGCTTTTGAATTTAAAAAGAGGGGGAAATGTCTTAAAATATTTTGAAGGCAAAAAGGTTGACAAGATTACGATATTGGAAATTTTTTAATAGGGAAAGATAACTGATTTTAAAAAAATGAATTATTTTTCTTTGATGAAAGAAAATAGTAAATTTAATTAGAGTAACAGATCAGACCTCTCTGTGAATGAGAAGATAAAAATAATATGAGCTAGACTGTTTGATTGTGACTTTTAGTGAGACTAAAAGGCTCAAAATAGATAAAAGTAAAGCAGAAAAAAAATGAAGCAAGAAAATAACTGACATACTTTCACTTTTTCATCAGGTAACCACAAGAAAAATTTGGAGAATAAGGATTTAGTACAACAAATTTCTGATAATTGCATTTTTAAAAGATTTATTGAAGAAATTATTTGAAGAATTTGCTTTAAAAATGCCTGCAATAGTTTAAAAAGCAATGGAAGAAGGATTTGCAGGGATTAAAAAAAAATCTATGGAAGAAGTGAAGAAAAATGAATGTTCTATAGGGCAATTGGCTGCAGATTTAAACTAAATTACTGACAAAATGAAAAATTTGGGAAAAAAGTCAGAAATTATAAATAGAGAGATGGAAAAGGGTTAATTTTTTTCCTGACAAACAGCTGGGAGGTGTGATTTTTACTTTCAAACAACAGTGATTTAGGTTGAACTCTGTATAAAAACCAAGTCCAATTCAAGGTGTTGGTTTTCGCCTTTAAAGCTCCCCGTGGATTGGGACTAGGATTAACTGAGGGCCCATAAGGAGCCATCGTCCTAATTATATAAACTCCATACCATTCAGTTAAGCAGAGATAGCATGCTGTGAATGCCATTAGTCAAATAATTTTGACTGGTGGGATCTAGAAGGGCATCCTTTTCTGCTGTTGCCCCCACTTTTGGGAACATTTTGCCCTAGAGGTGAGGCAAAACCCCTCACTCTTCTGATTTTAATATAGAAACTTTAAAAAGTGACAACAGAAAAAGACTCAGTGGTGCATTGAGTCTAACGTTTGAGTTTTCCAGATGAATGTTAAGACCAGGCTCTGTCACTTAGCCTGAAGATTAAGAGTATGATGCAACACTGGGGATGGCTTCAGGGGTCTCCCTCCACATTGTTAACTTTTTAAAAACCTTTTAATTTTTTAATTTTGATTTTTAATTTGTAAATTGTATTATTCTTAATTCTGTTTTTAATGTGCTTCTGGTCATGTATTGATACTAATTTATTATATTGTTTGTAAACCATCCACAATCACTTTGATCCTGGAAGATGGTGATAACTTACTGGTTAAAAATTCAATTCTTCCCAATGGGCTTGACCCCTTCAATCCTGATAGACAACTTCCCCTCTCCCTGGAAACAGGTAATAGAGCATAAGCTGCCATTCCTATGGACTTTCCCCACTGCTTTTTTTTTTTTTTTTTAATATCCCTAGGCTATGATCAAGCCAAGCAAGTGGTTGTCAACAAAATAAGAGATATGGAGTTCCAGCCAGAATTTAATGGGATATTTCTACACAGCAGAAATCAGATTGAATGTGGGAACCAGCAAGTTTTCTTAGAGACCTGACTTTTCCTAAGAGGAGTATAGCATTTTTTCAGAGTCAGATGTAATAACCTACATCAACACTCCTGCAGGGCAGGTATGATCAAACACCAATAGCTGAGCAAATGTGTACATGTGGCAGTGGGGAAATTGAAGATATTTTAATTTTATATGAAAATTGATATCTCCTGGAATTATAACATAGTTGTTTTATTTATTTAAAGTTAAAAGTTCTAAGAAAGATATCAAAATAACATAGATTAAATTATGAGAGGGGGGGGTTAGTAGATAATTTAAAACTTTTATAGCTGATTTTCCTCCACTTATTACCAAGTTTGAACAAAAGTTGAAATATGAATTGGCTGAATCTCATACAATGATATTGAAATAAAAGAATAACAGAATAATAAAGTTGGAAAGTACCTTCAAGGTATTTAATTCAACCCGCTGCTTAAGCAGGGGACCCTATGTCATTTCAGACAAATGGCTGTTCAATCTCTTCTTTAAAACCTCCAATGATGGAGCATCCAAAACTTCAAGAGATTAAGGTAGGATGGAAGTTCCTGGAGATTTGACAAACCAGCCACAAAAGTCTTTGAGATTATTGTTGCAAAATAGGTTAACTCCTTATACTCTAATTAAAAGAACATATACTGGCTTTCATTTCTGGAGAATGCTTGGTGAAGTATTGCACTGACTTACTTTTGAAGTCTTGTTCAACTGAATATCTATTTATTTATTGAAGCACAAATCAAGTTGATGTATAGTACCTCTCTGTTTCTCTGAATTATAAAAGTGAGCACAAAATTAGTTCTCAGATTGAACAAGAATCATTCTTATTAGCTCATTTGTAGAAGAACAGAGGAAAACTTAGATGAATAGCATAGAATGAAAAATTCAAAATTCTCGAGGGTTATAATAATTCTCCACATGCTTCAAGTGTTTATTCAGATACTGAAGTAATTGAATTTAAAGCCACCTGTCAGGATTCCGACCAATGCCCTAATAAAAGCAGGAGCCACAAGAAAAATTTCAAGAAAAAGCCAGCTCTGACCCCACTCAGTTCATTCCTTGTCTCTAGCCCTGTTTCCCAATCCCCACAAGGTGTGTCATCAGTCACATTCCCCAACAAAGCAATTTTGTGGGTAGTAGAAGTCACTCCCTCTTTCTGTTACTGGTTTCTGTGGAGATGGCCTTGACTTTGGCCAACTAGGATGTGTGTTGTTTTGACTGAGGTGCACATTTCTCAATACAGCTGCAAGGCTTGGTTCCCCATCCCCCTGCCCATGGCAATTCAGGAGCAGAATAGGGAAGCTTCATGAGTTGACACCACCATTAGGGAAGCAGTCTATCCAAAATAAGTGAGCAAAGCTCCATAATGTGTTGACACCCTCCTTTCCCCATTCAACATGTCATTTCTAAAAAAAACCAATAGATTAAAATAAAACTGCAATCCTTTTAATTGTCTCCTGGCAAAGCTTTCTGAAAAGTAAGAACTGGATTATCGGGTATAAGGAAAACTATTGTGTCTTCACTACAAATTTACAAGAGTTAAGAGATCGTTTAGCTTGGAATCACTGAAAGAGAGGAAGTGGTGAAAGTCAGACTCTTTCTAAACTTTGTACTGCTTATCTAATTATTCCATAGTAAGTGTGTAGTAGTTAGTTTGGCTATATTAGAATTAGAATTCTTTTATTGGCCAAATGTGATTAGACACACAAGGAATTTGTCTTGGTACAAATGCTCTCTGTATACATAAAAGATACATTCGTCAAGAGTCAAAAATCATAAGGTACTACACTTAATAAAAGTCATAGGGTACAATAAGCAATCAAATCATACTAGGAAACAGTCTGTATAAATCGTAAGGATGCAAGAGACAAAGTTACAGTCATACAGTCACAAGTGTGAGGGGATGCATGATAATGAGTAATGAGAAGATTAATAGTAATAGTAGTGCAGACTTTGTAAATAGTTGGACAGTGTTGAGGGAATTAGCAGAGTGATGATGTTTGGGAAAATACTGTTCTTGTGTCTAGTTGTTCTGGTGTGCAGTGCTCTATAGTGCTGTTTGAGGGTAGGAGTTGAAACAGTTTATGTCTGGGATATGAGAGGTCTGTAAATATTTTCATAGCCCTCTTTTTGACTTGTGCAGTATACAGGTCCTCAATTGAAGACAGGTTGGTAATAATTGCTTTTTCTGCAGTCCTAATTATCCTCTGAAGTCTGTGTCTGTCTTGTTGGTTGCAGAACCAAACCAGACAGTTATAGAGGTGCAGATTACAGACTCAATAATTACTCTGTAGAACTGTATTAATAGCTCCTTGGGCAGTTTGAGCTTTCTGAGTTGGTGCAGAAAGAACATTCTTTGTTGTGCTTTTTTGATGACATTTGTGATGTTAGGTGTCCATTTTAGGTCATATGATATAATAGAACCTGGAGATTTGAAAATCTCTACTGTTGATACTGTGTTGTCTAGTATTGTAAGAGGTGGTAGTATGGGAGGGTTTCTTCTAAAGTCTACCACCGTTTCTACAGTTTTGAGTGTGTTCAGTTCCAGATTGTTCCAGTACCACCACAAGACAAGTTGTACAACCTCCTATCTGTATGTGGATTCGTCGTTGTCTCAAATGAGACCAATCACTGTTGTGTCATCTGCAAACTTCAGTATTTTAGCAGCTAGATCATTTGAGATGCAGTCATTGGTATATAGGGAGAAGAGAAGTGGAGAAAGCACACAGCCTTGTGGGGGTCCTGTGCTAATTGTACAGATATCAGATCAGAGGTGGTATTCAGCAGGTTCTGACCAGTTCTGGAGAACCGGTAGCAGAAATTTTGAGTAGTTCGGAGAATCAACAAGTACCACCTCTGACTGGAGATTTTACAGTATCCTTCCCCTGCCATGCCCACCAAGCCATACCCACAGAACCTGTACTAAAACAATTTGAATCCCACCACTATATCAGATGTGATTTTGTCTAGCTTCACTAGCTACTTCCTGTCTGTTAGGAAGCTTATGATCCACTTACAAGTGTGTTCAGGTAGTGCTAGCTGGTTTAATTTAGTTAGAAGAATGTCTGCAATGATGGTATTGAATGCTGAACTGAAGTCTACAAAGAGGACCCTTGCATAGGTATTTGGAGATTCAAGATATTGTAGGATGTAGTGCAGAGCCATATTAACAGCATCATCTGTCAATCTATTTGTTCGGTAATAGCAGATCTGTGAGGGTTTTCAGGTGGGACAGCACTAGCCTTTCAAAGATTTTCATAACTATCGATGATAGAGCAACTGGTCTGTAGTCATTCAGTTCCTTGATGGATGGCTTCTTTGGCACTGGGATGATAGTAGAGTGCTTGAAGCAAGAAGGAACACAGCACCTCTCTAGCAATTTATTGAAGATTCAAGTGAAGATGGGGCCCAATTGGTCAGCACAGACTTTTAAGCAAGAAGGACTTATCTTGTCTGGGCCTGGTGCTTTTCCTGGCTTTTTTCTGTGAAATAGATCTTGCACTTCTTTTTCTATGATGACCAGAGGTTGTGAACCCAACTCAGTTGTAGGAATCTTGGCTGTTGTTGGTGTGTTTGAGATATGGGTTGTGGAGATAGGTGGCTGTAGTTTCCTTTCAAACCTGCAGTAAAACACATTCAGATCATTTGCTAGTTGCTGATTTCCTTCTTCCCGGGAAGGAGGTTTGCTGTAGCCAGTGATGTTTTTAATAGTTTTCCACATGTTTGCTGGTTCATTTGTTCATAACTGATTCCTTAACTTTTCAGAGTAGCTTCTTTTTTGCTGCTCTGATCTCTCTTGTTAATATGTTTCTGGCCCGATTGTATCTGTAGGCTTCCTCTTTGGAACGACGTAGCTGCTTAAGTTTAGCTGTGAACCAAGGTTTATTGTTACTATATATTTGCGGGTTCTTTGTTGGTACACATAAGTCTTTGCAGAAGCTGACATATGTTTTTATTTTATTTATTTATTTAATTTGTCAGTCGCTTACAAGATAATAGGTATAAGTATAAACATAAGTAAGAATGCAGGAAATAGGTACAAATAAATGAGGACAATAGGACAGGGATGGTAGGCACGATGGTGCACTTATACACGCCCCTTATGTTACATGTTATGATATGATGTTACAGTATGTGTGAGCTCATCTAGGTCTGTAGAGGTATCTTCAAAAATATTCCAATTAATGCAATCAAGGCAAGCCTGGAGCTTCAGCTTTGCCTCATCAGACCAGTCCTCACTGATTTAATTGTTGGTTTCATGGTTTTAAGTCTTTGTCTGTAGGCATGTACAAGGTGAATCATGCAGTGATCAGAGTGTCCCACAGCTGCTCTCTATAAGCATCTTTTACTGTTGTGTAGCAGTGATCTAAAGTATCTTTGCCTCTGTTGGGACAATTTACATGCTGGAAATATTTTGGGAGCTCTTTCCTTAAATTTGATTGATTGAAATCTTCTAAAATGATGGGAAGGGAATCTAGGTGTTTGGCTTCAGCATCTATAATTTGATCAGCTAGAGTTCATAATGCCTTGTTTACACCAGCTTGTGGAGGAACATACACAACTATTAAGAGAAATGAGGAGAATTCACCTGGAGAACAAAATGGCTTGCAGTTGATATGTAAAGACTCTAAATTTTCATCACAGAATTCATATATTATAGTTATATCCTGAGACCAGATGTTGTTGATATATAAACATAATCCTCCACCCTTTGTTTTACCTGATGTCTCTTCAATTCTGTCTGATCTAAATATCTGAAATCCTGGGATGTATATGCTGTTGTCATGATGAATTTCTGCACTGCCAGGTTTCAGTAAAACAGAGAATTGCTGAATTGTAGAAATCAGAATTGCATCTATTTAAATAGATTCTTGTACATAGGGGAGCAGCAATAAACAAACACTCTGATCAACTTTCAGTGTCGTTCTGGTTCATTGTGCCTGACAGATAGTCCTTGACATATGATTGTAATGGTGCTTGTGGTTGTATGTCATGATGGCTGTAAATCAGTCATGTAACCTACACAAATCCAACTGTTTTTTGCAGCAGTTGTTGAGTAAATATTGTGGCTATTAAACTAACCCATCATTGCTAAGTTGTGGTTTTTCAGTTAAATCATTGTAAAACACAGTCATATAATTGAGGGATGCCTCAAACAGCTGTAGATGAAATATTGTCATGTTGCCAAGCATCCAAAGTAAAGTCACATGGCCACTTGGGGGGAGAGCAGTTGTCAAAATTTTAGAATTCTTTTTGCATGTAAACTGATACTTATGATTGATTGTAAGTGTAGGAGTACCTGCATTCAAGTTCTGGATTAGATTTTTTTCCATGAGATGCCTTGCAGAACATTCATGGGCATTAGTGTCTACTGTGGGATGGATATCTGTACTAGAGTTGGCTGCAACTACGTAGCCTGCAAGATTACCCAAATTCTCCAACGACTCATTGCCATGCTTTCTATAATCCTTTTCATCTCCAAAATCTTATTCTGTAAGTAAATTTAGTGAAAGCCTCATGAAATCTTCCTGTACTATAGTAACAGCAAGGAAACCCTACCAGCTATTTTGTGTAGGTGATGGCAATAACACTTATTGCTGAGTAGCCATAAATCATATCAAAATATAGAATATATAATACATATTAATAAGATTATAATATAAAACTAAACTAAAGATTAAGGAGACAACATTCTAAGCCACTTTCTACTCATCTAAATTGTCATGAGAAATGTTACTTTTGTTTTGGTACAACTTCATATTGGGCTATCTAGATACGTGGCCATTCCTCAGAACAAAAAGATAGGATTACAAAAGAAATCCACCAGCTACTTTCTAGAAAAGGTTTCTCATTTTTAATAATTTTGACAGGGCAAATCTGATGTCCTTGTTTCTCATACTATAGATGAGAGGATTCAATAAAGGAGGGGTAAAACAGTACAGTACAGTTGTTGCTAAATCCTGTACGCTGGAGGGTGGCTTCATATATGCAATTAATGAAGATAGAAGAAATATTGAAACAACAAACAGATGAGGTAAACAAGTGGAGAAAGCTTTTTTCCTCCCTTCCTTTGAAGGAATTTTAAGAACGGCATTGAAAACAGACACATAAGTAATAAGAATATAGAAAAAACAACCAATGCCCAAGATACAAATTACAACAATTACTTTGATTTCATATTGATTTAAATCCATGCAGGTGAGCTTAAGTAACTGTGGGATTTCACAGAAAATCTGATTGATAGTATTGGAACAAAAAGGAGCTGCAAAGGTAAAACAAGTATTCAACCATGCATTAAGAAGGCTGCTGACCCACACAGCAAGAATCATGTAAATGCAGGCTTGTTTGTTCATTATTGTTTCATAGTGTAAAGGATTGCAAATGGCAACATAGCGATCATAAGCCATGACTGTGAGGATCCAAAAATCAGAACCCATAAAAAAAGCAACAAAGAAAACTTGACAAATGCATCCAAAATAAGAGATGTGCCTTGTGTTCATGAGTATATTGGCTATAGATTTAGGGACAATGACAGAAATGGCACCAAGGTCTTGTATGGCCAAGTTCATCAGGAAGAAGTACATGGGATTGTGGAGATGATGGTCATAAAATATTGCAGAGATAATAAGGAGATTCCCTGTCAGAATTGCCAAGTACAATACAGTGAAAACAAAGAAGTAAAGCATCTGCAATTCTTCTACCTCTGTGAAGTCAAAAAGCATAAAATCAGATATAATGGATAGATTATCCATGGCTTACAATATGGCACATGATGTTTCTAGAAAAAAGAATAGAAGGACAGTTATTGTATTTTGAATTTCATCCTAAAATTTTAATTATCTGATTTATTTTTTATTTAATCTGTATAGATTTATTAATTTTTATTCCTTTAAATATTCAAGAAAAGGTAAGGAGAAATAATGGTGAAGCATCTGGTGCTAGTTTTTGGTGTTACTTTTGGCAAATTTCAACAATGGATTTTTTAGAATATTCCCCATCTTGTTACATGAAATATTTCCATCCATTTGCTTTGTAACTATGATTCTTCAATCTCCCCATACTGAAACCATTTTCATACTATATCACATATTATAGCAATAAATAAACTTGATTAAATAAATATAGAAAGGCAAATCAAAATGAATATATGGTAAGATTTTTGGCTATTCCAGGGTGTTTAACCCTTAATTTTTACAAGAAGCCTGCAAAAGATTATTACAGCAATAAATAAGCTTGAGTGTAAAAAAAAATGTAGATCTCATACAGTTATAAGAACTAAGGAGAGGTGAGGTCAATGCAAAGTTCTTTAAAAGTACATGAAAATTTATTTATTTATTTTTTAATTCAAAAATGTATTTAAATATGCGTATTTACCATTTTGAAATGGTTTTGATTCAGGTTTGTTTCAATGACCAAATCTTCATTAAATGCTATTAACTTATACTTAATTAGTTATAACAAGTCAACTATTCAATCACTAGCCAAATATTTATTATTTGAACTGAGGCCCAATAAAATATACAGTTAAAAGAGTTCTGTCCCAGCCTAAACCCATAGTTGCAGTTTACCCGAATAATGAAATTATAAATATCCTCCAAGAATGGAAAATTCAGTTATTGGCCTGTGCTTCAGTGCCAAAATTAGCTTCACATTTGAACAAACAAAATTCATAAAAGCAGTTATATTTACTTTAAGATTCCTGATTTATATTTTCACAAATGGACTTGTACAACAGTCAAAGTTCTGTGGTCTCCCAACATAAAGTGTTAACATATAAACCTATTCAACTAAGGGAATAATTTTCAGTGTAAGCAGAAATTAATCAGCTGAAATTATAAAATTAATCTTGATTTATAATGGATATTATATTGACAACCTTAATTAATTAACAGAACTGACAGACATATTATTTCTTATGCTAAATTAAAGATTTAAAGTTTTAAAAAAATCCTTTAGGTATTTTCTCATATTTATAAATATTAACATATACACAGAGATAACAGAGATAAACAAATTCCTCAGTATATATTTAGAATTATAATGCTTATGTTTATTTTCTGAGGAAGCCACTAATAGTTCTACTGTTCATTCAATAAATTTACAGAAAGCTTACATATTTCCCTTCCAAGCAATATTTTATTTATGCCTGATACCTTTCAATTCTCAGCATTAAGTACTCATCTCATCTTAAATAATGTTGCTAAAATGTCTCAGACAAGAAAGATTAAAAAAGAAATGCATTTATTAATAACTCTCATCCCTTGAGTGTTTTCTGCTCATCCAACAGAGATTCAATTTATTTAAATCATGTATCAAGGTTCAAAACAAGAACCTGTAAGGAAATATAACTTTTAAAGAAAATATTCCTGCTTTTCAAATGAAAAAAATCTTTTTAATTTCTGGGTGTGCTCTCATGATAACAATAAGTAGCTGATAAAACAATCACAATATACTAGTTCTCTGCTTTGAAAATGTCTTGGAAAATGTCCAGATTTTAATTAAAAGTTCTAAGTTTTAACAATATAACAAAAACAAAACTGGTAAAAACTATTGCATTTAAAAGAAAGCAAAATGTAACCCTAAAATAATAAAATAGAAAAAAAATGTATTTCAATTTTTCAAAATTGTATTATTATGGTTGGTCACAGAGTCAGCCATATATTTATGTTGGATTTGGCAAAAACCTAGGATAGGTTATTTGATGATGTTAAAGGTATTGTCACAGGATTTAAGTTGTTCCAATTAAAGTAGTCTTTGTCAATAGACTCTATGGTGATTTTGTCAATGCTGATGGTGTTCAAGTGTGCTCCAGTTAGTTTGGGATTGCACTCAAGACACTTATTATTATTGGCACTATCTTCGTTTTCTTTTGCTAATCATTCTACTTCTATTAGCAGTTCATTGTATTTTGTGATTTTCTCTAATTCTTTGTCTTCTATTCTGCTGCCTCTAGATCTGTGATAATCAGGGGTGTGGCACAAAGACAATACAGTCAGATAATCAGTAAGAGTCCCTTTATTAGCTCCAACTTTGCCCCCATGTCCTGGTTACCTTCTGGCTGGAGAAAAACTCTCCCAGGAACAGCTTCAAAAAAGGCAACGACGATCTCATAGACAACGATCTCTCATGCCTTGATTGGCAATCTCTATTCACTGGATGAAATACTGTTGAAGACCATTACAACATATTTTTACTTGAAGTCAAAAGAGTCATCAAACTATATGTACCAACAACAACTCCCAAAACAAAACAAAAAATGGATTACCCATAACAATAAGGAAACTTCAATCCAAAAAGAGATCACTCTGGTGGAAAAACAAATCTGGTCACGTTGCCAATTTCAAAAGCTGATACAAAAATTTATGCCACCAGATAAAAACTGAATGCACCAATTATCACATTAAACAAGAGGAAAACCTACGCACCAATTCCACCTGCGCTTTCTACAATTTTGTAAACAACAAACTAAAAGACTCAAGGTCCATCCCACCCCTGAAAGGACCTAATGGTAAAGACTGCAGTGATGACACTATTAAAGCCAACCTCTTTAACACATTCTTTGGCTTAGTATTTGTAAACAGTAATGGATCATGCCCAGTATTTCCTAGTTGAACCACAGACAACTACAATGATCTAATACATATCGATTTTACAGAAGACAATGTTGAAAAAGCACTACGCAATCTAAAACCATCTCTATCTATTGGACCGGACGGAATATGTGCCTACGTCTTAAAAAAGCTATCCACTGCCATAGCCAAACCTCTAAGCATAATCTTTGAAAAATCTTTCTGGACCAGCTCCTTGCCTAACCTATGGTCACAAGCCACGGTTATCCACATCTTCAAAAAGGGAGACCCAAGCATAGTTGAAAATTACAGACCAATCTCCTTATGCTGCGTCACCTGTAAAGTCATGGAATCAATTATTAACCAATCCATTATCCTCCACTTAGAGACAAACAACCTACTCTCTAATAAACAATTTGGTTTCAGGAAAAAACTATCCTGTAATCTGCAACTCTTACACTTCAAAAACATATGGACTACACAACTCGATCAGGGCAAAAAAATAGATGCAATCTACATAGACTTCTGTAAAGCCTTTGATTCAGTGGTACATGACAAACTACTCATAAAACTAAAATCTTATGGTATCTCTGGACAACTGCATAACTGGATAGAAGCATTCCTGTCAAACAGACAACAAATGGTCAAATGGTCAAAATTGGGAGTGTCCTATAAAATTCTGTACCTGTCAATAGTGGTGTCCCCCAAGGCAGTGTTCTAGGACCAACTCTCTTCATACTCTACATAAATGACCTCTGTGATCATATTAAGAGCAACTGCATTCTTTTCGCTGATGATGTAAAGCTGTTCAATACCACATACAACACTGCTACCCTTCAAAAAGATTTTGACTAAGTATCAGAATGGTCAAACAAATGGAAACTTCAAATCTCAACAAATAAATGCTCTGTCTTACATATTGGCAAAAAAAAATATCAGAAAATAAAATACAAGCTGAATAGTCAAGATCTTGTTGATGATCCAAGCTCTGTAAAGGACCTTGGAATACTCATCTCTAATGATCTAAGTGCTAGAGCCCACTGTAACTACATAGCCAAAAAGGCATTAAGAGTTGTTAACCTAATCCTACGTAGCTTTTTCTCTGGTAATATTACACTAATAACTTGAGCATACAAAACATTTGCTAGACCAATACTGGAATACAGCTCATCAGTCTGGAACCCACATTACGTATCTGATATTAGCACAGTTGAGAAAGTCCAGAAATATTTCACAAGAAGAGTTCTCCGCTCCTCTACTCGTTGTAGAATACCTTGTGCCACCAGACTTGAAATTCTAGACCTAGAAAACCTTGAATTAAGCCGTCTTCGGTGTGATCTAAGTATGGTATATAAAATCATACATTGCAATGTCCTACCTGTCAATGAATACTTCAGCTTCAACCATAACAACACAAGAGCAAACAACAGATACAAACTTAAGGTTAACCGCACCAAACTTGATTGCAGGAAATACGACTTCAGCAATAGAGTGGTCAATGTCTGGAATACTCTACCTGACTCTGTGGTTTCTTCCCCAAACCCCAAAAACTTTAACCTTAGGCTGTCTACTATTGACCTCACCCCTTTCCTAAGAGGTCTGTAGGGGGCGTGCATAAGCGCACCAACGTGCCTACCATCCCTGTCCTATTGTTTCTTTTATTTTTCTTATATGTACCCATTTCATGTATTTATAACTATGTATCTACTAATACCCATTATCTTGTAAGCGATTGACAAATCAAAAATCTAATCTAATCTTTCTCTGCGCCACGATTTTTATGCCTTTGAGGGAAAGTTGATGGAAACTCTGTTTTTAAGCATTCTTTTTGCAAGGAAATGAAGCTTCCAGTCTGTGTCAGTTCTATGTTTGAGTGAAAAGTGTTTGGGTGCCTATGGGATGCTTAGAAATGGATACATCTATTCTATTTACAAGCATCCCATAGGCATCCAAGCACTTTTTGTCCAGACAGAGAACTGATAAGGGCTGAAAACTTTGTTTCCTTGCAAAAGGGGTACTTAAAAATGGAGCAGATCATTTTTCACTTTTCTGGATGTTTTAATAGTGGCAGAAAGGAGTTGGGGGGAGGAGAAGGAGAAAGGAACCGCAAATACCTTTCACACCCAGAAAGAAAGTTTCTGGAGTGTGTGATCTTGTGAGAGAGTTCAGGCACCCAGTCTCTGCAAAAAAGTATAGGTTCCTGAACTTGTAAAACATTACAACACCAAGGATCTTCCATTGACTTTCCTCTCCCTCAAAGGCACAGAAACCATGGCACAGAGGAGATAGATCTTGTAAGATAAGTGAGTCTGGCATGGCAGAAGGGAGGGGGAGGGAATTGTGGGGAGTGGAGAGGGGAGAAACTGGGTGAATATTGCAGACTTCTGCAGTCATTTGAAAGGGCAAACAACTGTCATGGTATTGCAACATTCATATTTTCGGGACTTGCTCATAAACACTAGAAATCATCTCATAACTTCAAATGGGTATTAAATGAGCACTCATAACCTGGCGATTATCTGTATTTTTAAAATTAATATGGGAAGTTATGGTTATATCATTCTTTCAGTCTATATGTTGGAAGAGACTATTATTTATACAAAGAATGAGATTGTGTTCCTTGTACTTCAATCTGTAGTAAGACTACTAACCATGTGTTAAACAGGCTACTTTGGTCTGGGGCTGCAAAAAGAACCATCAACCTGAGAGTCCACTTGAAGAAGTAAAGCAGGACAAAAAAAAGATGGTTAATGTTCAGACTTTAACCAATAAATCCCTAAACATTATTCTTTACTATTAAAAAAGTTTTCTTTCTCTTTCTTTGGAAATTTAATTATATAGAAAAAAGAGAAGATATTAAATATAAATGTTGTATTTTGAAAATTATTTTGCAACTCATTAATCCAAGAGTAATGGTGGTTCAACCTATAAGTATATGTACTGTATATGTATATACATATACATATACACATACACATACAGGTATATAAAAATTAATGGCAACTATATAAATCACTTAAGATTTGGAGATGATGTTGTTCTCTTCTCCAAGAAGAGGTACAAAGACATGCACACACAGAGAGGAGACAGAGAGAGACAGAGACAGAGACAGAGACAGAGAGAGAGAGAGAGAGAGAGAGAGAGAGAGAGAGGAGGGGGAGGAGGAGGAGGAGGAGGAGGAGGAGGAGGAGATATAATAGACCACTATATATACTTTGACCAATAGATCTCAATGGAAGGTGATACAATAAAGGAAATTGAACAGCATGCTAAATGTAGTTGGCAGGCATTGACAAGCTAAGCATAATTTTCAGGAACAACCTTCCCCTATACCTGAAGAGAAAAGTTTTCAATCAGTGTCTGCTACCTGCTCTAACATATACCAGTGAAACTTACATTAAACTCACAAGTGACACAAACAGTCATGGAAAGATACATCCTCAGTATTATAAGACAAGATCAAAAGACCTGCTCAAGGATTAGAGAACAAATGAAAGTATACAATATCATCAAGAGAGTAAAAGAATTGAAATGGAAATGGGTTGGTCACATAGCAAGAAGAACTTATCAAGGCAGTCATAACACAGATCTCACTTGATAAAAAGCATCCACGAAAGAGACCTAAAGCAAGATGGATCAATGACATCAGCAAATATTGTAGGCCCAATTGGCAAAAGAAAGCTTAGGACTAAATAGGTTGGAAACATATGGGAGAGTTTGGCAGATACCTGACAATCAGCTGGCTGGCAGCGTGTGCACTGCACATGTGCAGTGGATCTGTTCCAGGCGACAGCTCGCATGCCAGCAAAAATGGCTCTGCATGTCACTTCTGGCACACATGCCATAGGTTCGCCATCATGGGTCTAGTACTTTCCAGATATAGAAGTGAGTTCTTGAAGTTTCAGTTCCATCACTTTCAAACCTATTGCTTTTGGAATATTATCAAAGGGAAATGTGTATTTCTAGAGGGCTTCAACAATAGAAGGAATTGTGAATCACTCCTATAATGATCATAGAAGAGAGTACATGAATGGTTTCATCCTATTTGGGATTCTTCAGCATATATAGTTGCTGTTCCTTGGGATTCCAGACCTTAATAGGGAAATGAACTCAAAAACCTTCATATTACAGACTAAACTCAATGTATTAACTTGAAGAACTACTCTTGAAGAAAGTTAAAAATAGCATCTATCAGCATCTATGTTCCTTTGAGATCACAGAGAGGTGAGTTTCTTCTTTGGTAATTATGAATTTATACTGATAATTGCTAAAACGATTTTCCTTTTTTTGTTACATTTTATGCTAAAGTGAAAGTTAAGAACCATCCTGCAATAGTACTAAAATTATTTGAGCACACATCAATTTCACTAAAATATCTTGGAAGGATTTTAAATAGGATCTTGAATGCAAGCACTATTATTGATTTATAAATCTATTGCAGTTCTTTAGTCTTATAGTTGGATTATAATAGAACTATAATCAGAAAATAATTTAGTGTCCCATAGTCATGTACTCTTGAAGTTCTTTTGGAGTACTGAGATCAAATTTACAAAGATGTAATAAATTTATTTCCTATCATTTTCTGTCAAGTGTTGTAGCACTTATTTCATCTTTAAGAGAGGTATGGATAGAAGTTCATTAAGTTCTTGCTTTACTGGAAAAATACATGTGTCATCTTGTAATGAAGTCATCTTGTAATGAATCTTGTAATCTCTTACTTCATTCTTATTGTCTTTATATAATATCCCTGGAATATTTCTTAAATCCTTAAAATACTACAGGTATTTTGCAGATTGATTAAATAATCTCTTCATCACTTTGTAAATTATGGTGCTATATCTATTAGAAAAATATCCCTTTCATATTAATCCTATCTGGTTTGATGTGCCACTTCAGATATAACATTTTGAGGAGTATAATAGTAGTGATTAGTATAGAAACAGTACCATTACTATTTCTTTGAGAAAACTCTTTTAATTCTTCCATTGGTAAACAGATTAGTTTTCAACAGTTGACATATTTTAAACACATTTAACTACCTTATAAAATATTGTTTGCAAAGCATATTTAATCATAATTCAATATTGATTTTTTAAAAAAAAAACCATGATACAACTCACTGAGTTGGATAGCAGACTTCTCTAATAGCAGACTGCTCTGGTACAAACTAGGATATGATTTAGAAAACATTTGAATACAAAATTGTGTAACTGCTTGATTATTAATTTATGTGAGAAATTTGAAAAAGTCAGCAATGAAAATGTTATTTTTCATTAGTAGACTAGGAGAATAAAAATAATCAAGCTTTAAGAAATTAAAACAAATATATTTTTGGAGGGTGGAAATTTCTATCAAAGCCATTCTTAAACATTTTTCTGCAAGACTAATTTTACCTGTGGATCATTTAAATGTCATTAAATCCAATCATATATAAATTAATCTGACTTATATGATACATCACCAAATTTGAGATCTAATATCTTATATTTAAATCCAAACAAAGTTTCAAAAAAGCTTTCATTAAAAAAGGCATAATTAATACTCTACTATAATAAGAGTAACTTTGTGGCAAGATGGGCTGCAAACAAATAAAGAAATTAAAGACAAATAAAGAATTAGAAGGGGCTGCCACATCACTAGAATTGATACTATTCTAGTTTCAGTGTCTCTGTCTTCTGGTTCATAGATATTGAAATATTGAAAATGGAATATGAACAAGGAAGAACAGCTTTCTCTCACTATATCTCAAATGTATTGACCTTTTTCATAATATTTAATAATGCATGAAGAAGCCACTTACCTGGAAAAAGCAATAGTTAGAACTTAATTTATTTCATGAAGATTCCTAGAAATCCAAACACTTTTAGACTATAAAATATTTTTCAAAGTATCATGGCAAGCAGAAATTAACTGTTCAAATCTTCTAATTTCAAATCCAGGAAAGGATTTCTGATCAAGAGCAACCATATTACCCTAGAGGTTCCAACTCTGACTCAATAAAAAAATATCAATATTCTCAATATTCTCTTTTAGAAGTATTATTAACTTTGCTGACATTGAAAAGCAAAGGAAGTTTGAATATAGTATAAATTGTTTTTTTAAACTCCCCAAAACTAATCTAATTCAATTTATAGTCATAATTAAAACTATATTTCAAAAAGATTCATTTTGTTTCTTCCCAGGGACAGAAAATATCTTATGAAGCAATGAGCAATCAAACAGTCTCTGATTTCTCCTTCTTGAATTTACAACAAATTTAGAACTTCAGATATTGCATTTTGTTGTGTTCTTAATACTATACTTGGAAATAGTTATAGCAAATATTCTTATAATCTCTGCAGTACTTTTTGACAGTCACCTACATCACCCCAAGTACTTCTTTCTGAAGAACTTGACCATACAAGATATTGGTCAAGTTTCAGTCATTATTCCTAAATTCATGATCAATTGTCTCAAGAATACTTAGATACATTGCTCAAGTTTTTTCCCTTGTATTTTTCATGGGGTCTGATTTTTCCCTTCTCACAGTCATGGCATATGATTGCTATATTGCCATTTGCAAATCTTTAAATTATGAGGTCATGATGAGCAGGACAGTCTGCAAGCAAATCATTGCTAGCAAATGGATAAGTGGTCTTCTTTATGGATTAGTACACACTGCAGGCACATTTGTAAACTCTTTCTGCTCTAACCTTGTCAATCAATTTTTCTGTGAGATACCACATTTGCTTACTCTCTCCTGCTCAGACTGGTATCTTCATGAAATTTTAATTATTTTATTAAGTTGTTGTTTAGCTTTAACTTGCTTTACGTTTGTCATTCTCTCTTATACAAAGATTTTGATTATACTGTTGAGAATTCTGACAGTTCATGGGGAAAAAGAAGTACTCTCAACCTGCCTTCCACATCTCATTGTATTTTCCATATTTGTGTCAACTACAATGTTTGCTTATTTGAAGCCCAACTCTAACATTGAGTTACATCTGAATTTATTATTTACTGTAATATATTCTTTAATGCCCCCCCCCCCCATACTGAACCCAATAATTTATGGTCTGAGAAACAAAGACATCGGACTTGCCTTAGTAAAATTACTATGTCTCAATCCTTCTTCTGAAAAAAAATAATGCAATTTTTTCTGATTAATATGTTGGAGGCACTATTTATTGCCAAGTAAAGGAATTCTTCATATTTCTGCCAATTCTTGTTTAATGTGATAATTTGTTTTATATTTTACTTCAAAGTCATTTAATTTGGAAACTAAAAACAAAATCAAATATTGAAAGACATTTGAGTCCTGAGTGATTGTGGCAGGAAGCTATATCAGGAGTTAATCTGAATCTTTAACATATGTAAGTCTGGAAGTATTCTGAGTGCTAGTTGTTGTTGATGGATGCACTCTGCTAATCTTCTGCTTCTTTATTCTACATTTGTTGCTATTACTGTTCTTACACTACATGTTTTTATATGATTCCTGGTATTTATATTTTTGAGGAGGGGGAGACTGCTGGGTATTTTGCTTTGCTTAGGATGATTTGGAGGGCTATATTTGGTTCACAGAATACAACAAAATAGAATAACAGAGTTTGAAAATATCTTGGAGGTCTTCTAGTCCAACCCCACTGCTTAGGCAGGACACCCTATACCATTCCTGTCATGCCCCTGTCAGAGTCTGAATCCGAGGAGAAAACTGAGCAGCTGACAGGGAATGGGAGTGTGGCTCCATTGGTTGTGGAGGAGGCTGGGGAAGGGCAAAGTCTGGCTGGGCAGAGCAGGGAAGAGATAGAACAAGGGAGAGGGAGTTCAGAGGAAGAACCAGGCCCACCCCTCTTCATCCTAGGGCACGCAGGGAGGAACAGAGAAGAGAGCAATGTGGTTGCATGGATTATGGGGGAGGAAAGGGCCCTGATTCTCTTCATTAGCCATAGCTGGGAAGACAGTTGATCAGTCAGGCTGCGTGCGGCAGGTTGTTGGGAGCAAATGTGACTTTATCCTGTGTTGTCATGGCTTATCTGTGTTCCTGGCATCTTCCTAACCATGTGAGTTTTGCCATGCCTTCAAGTCTGAAATTCTTGTTCCTGTCCTGCCAAACTAATTACTTCAGTTTAGCTTGTTTGGACTTTAAGTTACAGTTTGTGTTGATCATGTTTTGGGATTAATTTTCTGCAGTCAAAAGCTGTTCCTGGGAAAGTTTTTCTCCAGCCAGAAGGTAACCTAGACATTGGGGGCAAAGTTGGAGATAATAAAGGGACTCTTATTGACTGGGTTGCCTTTGTGCCATGCCCCAGGTTATCACAATTCCAATCCAACAGCTATTCAATCTCATCTTAAAAATCTCCAGTGAAGGAGGCAAGCTGTTCCATTGATAAATTGTTCTTGTTGTCAGGAAATTTCTTCTTAATTCTAAGTTGGATGTCTCCTTGATAAGTTTCCATCTGTTACTTTTTGTTTTGCCTTCAGGTGCTTTGAAGAATTGGTTTAGTCTCTCTTCTTAGCAATGCTGCAAGACTGCTATTTTGTCATATCATGCCCTAGCCCTTCCCTTTGTTAGACTAAACATACCTAGTTACTGCAACTAGAGTCTCAACATTTTTTTTATATTGTGCATATAAAAAAACTGGATATTCCAAGTGTGGTCTAACTATAAACTGGTAAGTGGTACTAATGCTTCATATGATCTTGATTCAATTCCTCTGTTAATGCAGGCTCAGCTGCCATTGGCTTTTTTGGAAGCCATAGCATGCTGTTCATATTTAAGCAGTTGTCCACCAGGACTCCTGTTGTCTCACAGTTATGGCTGATGAGCACCACACCACCTATTCAATATCTGTGCATTTCTACCTAATTGTAAAACCTTCTTTTCTCATAACTGAATTGTATTTAGTTGGATAGGGCCCAGTGTTCAAGTCTGTCAAATTCCTTCTGGATGTTAAGCCTATTTTCTAAAATGTTGGTTATTCTCCCCAGCTTGCTGTCATCTGAAAATTTGATGAGTTCCTTATCTAAATTGATTATGAAGATGTTCAAGAGTACCAAGACTGAGGTAAAAACTTTGGGTTATCCTCTGCATGCTTCACTCCATGTAGATGTAGTTCCACTGAAGATTACACATTGAGTGTAGTTGATTAGCCAATTATAAATTCAATTGATGATGATGCTGCCTATTCCACATTTTTCTATTAACCAAGCAGTAGATTGTAATCTACTTTGTCAAAGTTACTTAAAGATAAGCAGCCAATAAACAAACAAACAAATAACAAACTTATGTCAACATAGGTATCCCTTTTGTTGGAGATGCTATACAAATGATCTCTTTTCTTTTTCTAATATTCAGGATTCCTTCAATATATTTGTGCTTGCTCATCTAAATAGTATTGTTACACGGCTTCTTTTGTGAAAAGTTGGATTATTAGTGTAGAATGGTGTAGTGGAGCACTTGGTTGGTGTGGATAGTTTTATGATAGATTTCTATTTCTAATTTGCCATCACTGATGAGGATTTCTAGGAAAAGTAGACTATTGTTGGTTTCTTCTTACCTTATTAATTTCATTCCATTGAATATGTTATTACAATGCATATTGTGTGTATTATTGTGATACAAGATAAGATTATTACCAGGAAATCATGCTGGTCAAATACAGAAATTAAAATCCTAATTGATTGCATGAAAATTCTCCCCAGAAATGAGATTTATAGTTTCTTTTGTATTAATATGTCTTTATAACTTTGTAACTTTATTCCGTGTCTTAATATAGCTATTTTGAAATAACATGTAAGTCATAATTGTCATGGTGATACCCAGACATTTTACTTTGACACCAGGTAACATACCACATTTTTAACATTTCTATTTCTTTAAATAACTTTGAAGTTTTAAAGATGATGGGAATAAATCAATAACTACTGTGAATCAATAAAACAATAAATGGAAAAATAGAATCTACCAAAGAATACACTTTTATCTTGGTGTTGAAGTGTAAAATCTGAACTAATATTTTTAAAAATATATTAGTCAATTGGCAACTTGTTCAGAAATCTTCTAAATGAAAATGTTATAGCCAAATACATATAAAGTGGAGATTTCTGGTGACTAAAATATTATTTCTTTACCAAGAAAATAAAACCAATTGAAACATCAATCATTCTTCTCACTGTTTTTTTTTTCAACTCATTAATCAACCTAAATTAAATTATTCAAGTTAACAATCAATTTCTACTAATCCTTTTTGCTATTCTTCCTACAGAGACCACATAATTCCAAATCTTACCTATGACTCTGAGTTCCTGCTTCTGGAATTTTCTCAAGTTCAAGAGTTACAGATTTTACACTCCTTCCTCTTTCTAGGAATATACATTATAACATTGCTGGGAAATATTTTCAACATCATTTCCATTGCCCTTGACCATAACCTGCACAAATCAATGTACTTCTTGATGAAATTAGCAATTATTGATGTAACTTCCATTTCATCAATTATACCCAAATCTATGTTGAGTTCACCCATGAGCAGACATTTCATTTTTTATTCTAAATATGTCATTTAGGTTTTCTTTTTCTTCAATGAATCTGAGACCTCCCTCTTAACAGTAATGGCACATTATCATCATGTTGCTATTTGCAATCTATTATACTATGAAGCAACAATAAACAGTGGAGACTATATTAAAATGGTAGCTTTAGTGTGGATAGCTGGTTTTCTTTATTTCATATTGCACACAAGCAGTACATTTTCAATAATTTTCTGATCAAATAAAGTTGACCAAGTTTTCTATGAAATACCTAAGCTACTGAAACTTTCTTGCTCTGATTTATACCTAGTTGAAGTTATTTTTCTTGTAGTGAGTTCTAGCCTAGGGGTGGGATGTTTTTTCTTTATCTCTACAAGTTATGTATGGATCTTCAGAATTGTACTTTAATTCCCTTCCATAAGTAAAAGACTCTCTCCACCTGCCTCTGACATTTTACTGTTGTTTCATTGTACATTTGTATTGCTTTGTCTATACTAGACCTCCCAGCAATAGTTCATCTTATTTAGACTTAGCTTTTGTCATAATATGTGAATATTTCATAGTTTATTCTTATATATAATACAAATTGTTTGTAGCTAGTGTATTTTGCACATTAATTAAATTCAATATTAATCCTACTTATTTTGTAAAGTAGGAAAAAGAGAGAGGAGGGGAGAGGAGGGGAGAGGAGAGGAAAAGAAAAGAAAAGAAAAGAGAAGAGAAGAGAAGAAAAGAAAAGAAAAGAAAAGAAAAGAAAAGAAAAGAAAAGAAAAGAAAAGAAACTCAGAAACAGTCTCAGGAGCTGTTTCATCCCAATCTCATCCCACTGAATCAAGCAGAAATAGTAATACTGTGAATTCCATTAGTAAAAGAATTTTCACCAGTGGGATCTAGGAAGAGATCTTACTCTGCTGTTGTTCCCATCCTTTGGGGCATCTTTTCCACAGATGTGAAGCAAGCCTAACTTCCAGAAAAACTAATGGTTTTCTGGAAGAATATTAAAATGTGGCTTTTCCAATTAACATAGGAGCTAAGATTATGGTGTGACCTGAGGGATAGCTGGTGGTTTGAGGGCACCATCTCCACCTTGTTAACTCCTTGGCCTTCTGAATTTTTAAACCTTGATTTTGACTTTAATTTGAAAATTTTAATCTTGCTCTTAATTCTGTTTTAAAATGCTTCTTAGTCATGTCCTTATATTGTTTTATTATATTGATGTCCACTACTCAGACTCACTTAAATGAGATGGGCAGCGTAGCAATTGAATCAAATAAATAAATGGGGAAAAGATGAAAAATATTGTATTTTTTAAACTTTTGTAAGTTATATAAATGTGGAAGAGGAATTCGTTTCACCAAGTTTGAAGGAAAAAAACAGATGTTTTCTATATAGATCTCCATCTATATCCAAAACTTATACTGATTGTTGACTATGGCAGCTGTATCAGAGTGTAAATTAATCTAAAGGGGTATAAGACTTTGCTTGACATTGGGATTTTATGTCATAAATGAAGATAAGATAGCATTTTATAAAAGACTTACAGATAAACATTTTGAATTTTCATATAAAAATTGGTGTCTCCTAGGGGATGAGAATGTTGTCCACAGAAAGAACTTCTGAAAAAATATAAAATTATATAAATTATCAAAGATAATAGATAGATAAATAGATAGATAGATGATAGATAGATAGATAGATAGATAGATAGATAGATAGATAGATAGATAGATAGATAGATAGATAGATAGATAGATAGATCTGTGTGTGAGAGAGAGAAGGGGTGAGAGAGAGATGATAGGTATTAACATTGAATGGATAATTTGGACCTCTTGATTTTGTCAATTTATTAGTAATAGCAGTAAGCACTTAGACTTATATACCACTTCATAGCATACTTCCCCACCCTTCATAAGTGGTTTACATAGTCAGCATATTGCCCCAAACAATCTGGGTCCTTTACTGACCTCAGAAGGATGGATGGCTGAGTAAGTGAGAATAGAACTGCTGACAGCTGGCCAAATTAGACTAATACAGCATTCTAACCACTGTACCACCATCACTATTTTTACCATGTTTATCCAAGAGTTGAAAAGTGAACTGTCTCATCAATGACACTGGAACAGAAGAAGAGAAGGGTTTGCCACACTAAGGTACGGTGGAAATTCTTGGACATTGACAAACTGGCCAGAGATTGTGGTTGCAAAATAACTCCTGAAACATTTAAATATAAACTGACTTTCTTTTCTAGATAATGCCTTGTAAAGTGTTGCATTGACTTACTTTTAAAGACTTGCTACAATGAATATCTGTTATTCACTGAAACATATATCAAAGTGATTTAATGTACAGTATATCACAGTTTCACTGACCGATAAAAGTGAACACAAAGCTATGTATCTCCTCAGACTGAACATGAGATGAAACAAAATTTGCTTTATGTTTTCCTTCAAAGTCATTAAACTTGGAAAGTAAAGACAATGTCAAACTTTGTGCATATTGAATGATATCTTAGTACTGCTTGATTGCTGCAGGAATATATATTTGGAATTAATCTGAAGATTTAATATTTATAAATTATTGGTTTTGTCAAGAAATTTGATTACTTCTCCCACAATATTTCTATTGGTCTGGGACTAAGAACTAAGAACATTCAAATATAAACATGGGTGGAATATTCCATTGCTTGACATTTGGGAAATCCAATCCCTCTTATTTCTTTTTTTTTAAAAAAACAAATTTTATTAATTTTACAATTAAAAACAAATCAACAACACATACACGAATAGAAAAATAGGAAAAGAAAAAAGAAAAAAGAAAGAAAAGTAAAGAGAGAAAAGAAAGAAAGAAAAAGAGAGGAAAAATGAACACTTAAAAACATTCTCATTTTCGACAGTTTGTAAGATCTTTTCTCTTCTTGTTTTATGCCATATACGCACATCTTATCCATATATATATTTATATTTCACTCATATAAGTTTGTCCCATTCTTTTTTACCTTATGATATAAGGTCTATCTTTGATCTAACCATTTATGCTAACAATTCCAATTGTTAAAATATATTGAAGGATCTTTATTTTTTAAAGCTAAAGTTAGTTTATCCATTTCTGCACAGTCTGAGATTTTTTGGATGATCACCTGTTCTGTAGGTATGTGAGGTAGTTTCCAACACTGAGCAAATGGTAGTCTGGCCGCTGTTAATATGTGTATTGTTATATATTTCACTTTTTTAGGTAGCTGTTTATCGAAAATCCCTAACAGGAAGGACTCTGGTTTATACTCAATCTGTTCTTTTGATATATCTTCTAGCCACTTTCTAATTCTTTGCCAGTATTTCTGGGTTTCTTTACCACCACATATGAAAAAAGGTTCCATCTATTCTTTTACATTTCCAACATTTCGGGCTCGTGTTGGGGTGTATCTTCGCTAATCTCGAGGGAGTAAGGTGCCATCTGTAAAACATTTTGTAAGCGTTTTCTTTATATGCTGCCGATTTGGTGATCTTATTGTTTCTACTCCAGATCTTTTCCCATTCTATTAATGTGATACTCCGTCCTACGTTCCTACTCTAGGCTATCATATTCCCTTTGACTGTCTCTTCTTCTAACTCTACTTCTAATAGATAGATGTAAAATTTAGTTATATTTTTCTTGTCTGATCCTAGTAAGATTTTGTCTAATTGCTGGAGTTTGTTGTTAATTCTGAATTCTTTTCTATCCTGTTTGTATCTACTATGAATTTGGAGATATACCCACTGATCTATTTTAAATTCTTGCTCTTGCAGCTCTTGTCGTGTTTTCAAATTTCCTTGTGCATCTAATAAATCTTTATATTTAATCATTTTGGTAATGTCCAGATTGTTTGGATGAATCATCGTCTCCATTGTCGATAACCAAATCGGTACTTTTAAATAGTGTTTTTTCTGTATTTTTTTCCAATTGGTTAAAAGTGAATCTCTAATTAAGTGTCTGTGGAAGTATGTCTGATTGACTTTCCCTACCTCCCATAAAAAGGCGTGCCATTCCCTCTGCAAATCGTGACCTTCTAACAGTAGCGTTCTTTTATTGATTAAATTCACCCAATCTTTTAACCATACTAGAGAGGCTGCCGTACAATATAATTCCCAATTTGGAAGTGCCAGTCCACCCTTGCTCTTCAAATCCTGCAATGCCTTCAAATTTATTCTAGATTTCTTTCCTTGCCAAATAAATTTAGCAATTATTTTGTTAAGTTCTTCAAAAAAATTTCTATGTAATTTGATTGGAATCATCTGAAATAAGTATAAAAATTTTGGTAGAATATTCATTTTGATGGAAGTAATCCTACCCAATAGTGAAAGTTGCAACCTACCCCATGATTCTAGATCTTTCTTTACTTGATGCAACAATTTATCGTAATTGTTCTTGTTAGGGATATACACCCTAGCAGAACATGCAACGGCAGTCAGGCAGGCAGGCAGATATGTGAGATAAACATTGTTGTAGCTTACACTCAGTAAAACAGATACACAGTGCTAGTTAAATAGTTTATTCCAGTAAGATTGTTAGCATAGTCAAACAGTCCATATATCATACACTAAGTTCAGTCCGTGCAGGGATTAATCAGTTGCAAAGTCCAGTGTCGAAAAAGAGGTCAGTAAACTCACAAATAATCAGTCCAGTAATATATCTCTTTTTGCAGTAGAGATATGAAGAAAATCAAACCTCTTTTCTTCGTTCAGCAATAGCAGGGAAAAAACGCAGTTATCACCCATCAATCCATCATTGTCAGCAATCCAGTAAAAGCCAGCAAACAGTGAGCTCTCTTGCTCCCTCTTATGGTGATTTTACAACCGCACCCAAAATACATGTTTTACAGTTAAAGTGATACACACAATCATAGTCTATATATATTATTTTACCCAAACTAAGTTAGGTAACCATGTTATCCCTAACAGTTCTCTTTAAGTGTCTTACAATGTGGTGTTAGCCATATTCCTAAATATTTAACTTTCTTTGTTACATGTATTCCCATAATTTTTTCTAAATCTTTTTTCTGTTCTTCTGTTAAATTTTTAGTCATTAGTTTTGTTTTCTTTCTATTGATTTTAAGTCCTGCTACCGCACCAAATTGTTCTAGTTCTTTTATCAATTTTTGTCCTTTTTCTATTGGTTCCTCCATAAAAAAGACCATATCATCGGCAAATGCTTGCAATTTGTATTCTTCTTTTTTAATCTTCAATCCTTTAATCTCTGGATTTTGCCTAATTCGTGTTAAAAGTGTTTCTAAAGCGAATATGAAGAGCAGGGGTGAGAGAGGGCAACCCTGTCTAACTCCTTTTTCTATTTTTATTGGGCAAGTGTATTCCCCGTTTATTATGATATTGGCCTGCTGTGTATTGTAAATTGTTGTTATAATATTTTCAAATTTAGTGCCTAGATTCATGTTATAAATTTTTTGAATTAAAAATTGCCAATTTAAGTTGTCGAATACCTTTCCTCAAGCCTGCAGTTTGTTTTTTGGGGTGGGCTTCATAAAATTCTAAAACATCTACTACTGTTCTTAAATTATTTCTTATCTGTCTAGTCGGGAGAAATCCGTTTTGGTCTTCATGTATATACAAATTTAAAATTCGTTTTAGTCTGTTAGCTATGATGGAGGTAAATATTTTGTAGTCGGTGTTTAGGAGTGAAATTGGTCTGTAGTTGTTGATATATCTAAGGTCAGATTCCTCCTTCGGGATCAGCGAAATCAATGCTCCCCTCCACGAGTCTGGCATCCTGGCTGCCAATAAGACATCATTAAACACTTCCATCATAAGAGGTCCAATTTGTTCCACAATTGCCTTATATAGTTCTCCCGGGTTTCCATCTGGCCCTGGGGGCTTTATTATTCCCCTGATTCTCTATTGCTGATTTCAGTTAGGACCAAGTAATATCTTTATTTAATAATTCTATCAATTCATCTCCAATTACTTTATCTTTCATTTCATCTAAGTAATTTCTTATTCTATCCTCATTGACTTCTTCTTTTTTGTATAACTGTTCAAAGTATTTGTGTGCAATGTCTTTTTTCTTTTTTTTATCTCTTGTTGTATGTCGCCCTTCTCGTCTATTAATTGGTATATCAATCTCTTTTCTTTCTTTTTTTTTTAGTTTATAAGATAACCATCTCCCTGGTTTATTAGCATATTCAAAATAAATTTGTTTAGTCATTTTCAAATTTATTTCCATTTTTTCTTATTCAATTAAGTTCAGATTATGTTTGACTGTTATTATCTGATTTTGTACTCTTTGATCTTTGGGGGTCTTTTGTAATTGGGTTTCTAATTCCTTAATTTGCTGTTGTAATTTATTTTGTTGGGCCAACAAAATCAATTACAATCCCTCTTATTTCTTAAGGATAAACATAGTCATGATGATGATCACCACTAACCTCTAATTAATTTCAGAATTTAATGTGAGCAGAGTACAGTATATTTTACCATTGCCAATAATAAATACAGTACCATACATCATACAATACAATAGGTTATGTCTCATTTGAGGGATGTACACTCATCCTATAGACATGTTTTTTCAATAAGGATCAGTTTAATATATCTGTGGAGGAGATATACTAATGAGTGCTTGCATGGGAAATATTTGTTACCTTTGAAAGCATAAATAGGATGTTTGATATTGCATTTGGGGATAAGTCATTTTTATTCCTCTCTATTTGATCATTTATTTTGTGGTTCCCTTTACTGGATTAGCTTTAACTGAAATGATGTCTCCATCTTTTCTGTAATGTATGTACTACTCCAGAATATAATGCAATGAATGGTTGCAAGTACACAACATAGGTAGTCTAGTGAAGAGAAGGACCAGGGGAGACATGATAGCTGTGTTTCAATATTTGATGGGCTGCCATAGAGAGGAAGGGGTCAAGATATTTTTCAAGGCATCTGAAGGCCAGACAAAAAATAATGGATGGAAACTGATCAAGGAGAGATTCAACCTAGAAATAAGGAGAACATTTCTGAAAGTGAGCACAATCAACCAATGGAACAACTTGTCTTCAGAAGTTGTGGGAGCTTTATCACTGGAAGCTTTCAGGAGGAGACTTGACTGCCATTTGTCAGAAATGGTGTAGGGTCTCCTGCTTGGATGGGGAGTTGGATTAGAAGACCTACAAGGTCCCTTCCAACTCCGTTAATCTGTTAAATCTGTCTCCAAAATCTACTTTGGTCTGTGCAATTCATGAATCAAGCACTATAAAATTTGTGTTGTTGTGTTGTGTTTTATTGTAGTCTATATGAGTCTGCCTTGGAAAACAATCCACAAGCTTCAACTGGTCCATCAGTGGTGACCATGCCTTGTGAGCTGCACTGGTTACTAGTTTAGTTCCAGATACATGACGGTGGTCATTAAAGCCTTACATGATGTAGGACCTTATATGTGGACTGATATTAGATTCAACTGAGTTGTGCTGTTTGCTTTGAAGTGTGTACAACAGTGCAGTGTCCTATGGTTAATTTAAGAATTTTGTTTTTTAGATGTCAACACTGGCACCAGTGGGGCCTAGTAGGAACACTGTAGAAACAAAATGGAGTCTCTGAAGCAATGCAGGATCATAAAAATGCAGTGTGCTCTTGCTTGTGAATGGAATAACATTTCTTATGTGGATTTGGAACAGAAAACCAAAGCAATATGAAATATATGAAAGCTGCTTCTACTGTTCAACATTACTTCCCAATGATTTCCTGCCTTTCTAAACCTTGTTAAGCTTGATATTGCTTTATCATTGTCATTGAACAAAGAAGGCATACCTGAAAAATGAGGAAAATCTAAAATAAAGACAGTGCACATATACAAAGAGATGGCCTCTGATTTGAGTTTGTGATCTTGGCTTTTTGTATGCACACAATGATGATGTTTGTCCATCATATTCGAAGAGGATCATGACATCTAATGGATGGTGGGCTGTCCACAGTGTGTCTGCAGGTGACTAGTAACACTTATACAGGCACAAAATGTTCTGCCACATGTGTGGACACCATTGTTGCAGCATTTGCAGCCCTGGCTTTGTGGAGTGCTTGCTTCTTTTGTGCTGTACTTTTGTCTTCAAATGTTTGGCAGCCTTGGTGGATCAACATGTGCTATGTCAATCAATCTTGTGCCAGGATTTCCCAGGAGGTGGTGTCAATGTCCAGGGACTTGATGGAGGCTTTCAACGTGTCTTTGTATCACTTCCTTTCTTCCCCTTGTGATCACTTTCCTTGAGATAGCTCACCATAGAGGGGTTGTTTAGGGATGCAATGGTCTGGCATCCTTGCAACATAGCCTGCTCAGCATGTCTGGGCTTTCATCAGCAGGGTATGGACTGATGACAGGCCTGTTCTGGAGAGGATTTTTGTGTCTGGCACTTGTCCTGCCACTGGCTCCTCAGAAGTCTGCAGAGGCAAGTTGTGCTCCACACAGACACACGCACACACACTACACAACATGCAAACACGTATCTTGAATGAGACATATACATTTGAGAATGAATTCTTAATAACAAATTAAACGCTCATGATTCTACAAACAAAAGCAGACTGATATTTCATTTGAATCATGACTGAAGTCTGGTAAAACTTTTCTGTGGCCTAAACCCAGAAACATTAAATTGAATGTGTGATCTAAATTTATGGTACAACAGTTCAATGAAGTGTTTTTTTAAAGAGGTAAACACTTCATTAAACATCTGTACCATAAATTCAGATTACACATTCAATTTAGATTAACAATTGTCAAGACTCTTCTACTACTTAAAGAAACATTGAAAATATAATCACTTCTAATATACAAATAAAAGAATTTTTTTCAACTGAGAAATTTTCTGCTGTAGTGTTCACTAATATTTAATAGGAATTAAATACTATCATAAAAGTCAGCAAGAAAATGATATGATTGTCATGACTAATTATATCTTTATAGTATAGATTGTACTATATTTAAATCTGACCATAAATGGGGAAAAATATACTAGGAATGAGGCAAAGGGACTGTTGAATATTTAATCCAATAAATTTATCAGTAACAAAAACTAAGTATAGAGCAAGTTTTTTTAAAAAAAAAATTAGGAACTATTTCTAATTAGTTGTGACGGACTCTTGAGTATTGATGTCATGTCAAAACAAACATGATGATGTTGCAGAAGCAGCAAATCCTTTAAATATTGATTAGAAGAAGCAATACTTATAATCTGGAAATTTTCAAAGGAAGCAAAAAAAAAGTTTCAATGAACAGAAAGCCATGGCTCAGTTATGAAAATCAATATTATTCTAGAATTGCAAATAAATCTAAGTGAATTTTGTAAGAAAGGTAAGTAAAATCATTTATAATTTATTATTTTTCTTGTCATCATTCTTCATCCTATTCCCTAAACCTGAGACTTTGATAACTCAGTTTTTTATTTGTTATATCCTGGAGCTTGCAAAATGTTTTTTTAAACATGTCATTACATCACAATATAATGCTCAAGGCAAAATACAAGAATATTGTTGCTTTTCCATCAGATCATATGATTTAATTTCATATCAGATTTATGACCAGAGATGTGAAAATGAAACATTTTCCTAGCAATGACAGCTGTATATTTTCTCAATGTATCTTTATAGCTTCATTCTGCATTTTATGACAATCTTAATATCCATTTTATTCATTAATTGTGTTTTTCGTTCTATTTGTTAAATTTGTTTTTAAAAACACATTAATCACTTGTCATCTTGTTCAGAAATCTCCCATATGTAAATACTATAACCATGTATATTTAGAGTGGAAACTTACATTGTCTGAGAAACTGTTCCTTCACCAAAAAGTTAAAACTGAATTAAAAATCAAAAGTTGTCCTCATCTGACTTTTTAGCTCGTTCGTTAACATAAACTAAATGATTCAATGTAAGAGCACTGTATTATCAGAGAAATCCTTAAATAATAATAATAATAATAATCCTTCGTGCAATTGGGATGGCACGCATTTCTGTGGTATAATGAAAGCAGGGCACATAGATATTTTAGGAGACATTATGTCAGGGATGCTTTATTAACAGTATGGGGGAATGTAAGGGAATATCATTATATGAAAATACCAGTCTGGTTATCAACAATAGAAGCATTTGCATACCCAAATGTTTTTAAAATGGAGAATATTATTAGATATGAGGAAATCTTAAATAAACAGGGTGAACTCAAAACAAAGCAAGAACTAAAGGAACAAGGGATAAATATAGATTGGTATGCATATCTGTAAATACATTCAAGGTATGAAAAGGATACTAAGACTTCTGGGTTTTATAAGGAAATGACTGAATTAAATAAATCATAACAGGCACTGAAGAGAAGATGATTAAAAATTATATGGTTATTTATTAGGAATGAAATTAGAAGGAATATAATTTAGTAAGGATGGAATATATTTATGAAAGATGATAACTATAATGTTATTGATAGTATAATAATTAGATAACATGATATAGAATGTCAATTAGAATGGTTATGAATGTAATTAAATAAGAAATGTTTGATAATATCATTATGCACACAAGATATATGTACCCAACTGACACGTTATAGAGCTGGAAGATGATTTTATTTGTTGTTTTTGTTTTTGTTTTTGTTTTAATAAAAAAAATTAAGAGCACTGTATTATCAGAGAAAACCTTTTTTTAAATTAATCCTTTTTTCTCTTCTTCCCACAGAGAAAACAGAATGTCAAATCTTACCTCCGCTTCTGGGTTCCTGCTTCTGAAATTTTCTCAAGTTCGAGAGTTACAGATCTTATATTTCTTCCTGTTTCTAGCAGTATACCTGATCACCCTGCTGGGGAATCTTTTCACCATCATTTCAATTGTTGTTGACCATCACCTGCACACACCAATGTACTTCTTCTTAATGAACTTGGCAATTATTGATATTGGTTCCATATCATCCATTGTACCCAAATCCATGTTCAACTCTCTCGGGAACAACAGTTTCATTTCTTATTTTGAATGTGTCGTTCAGGTTTTCTTTTTCTTTTTCTTTGATGCATCTGAGTTCTCTCTCTTAACGGTAATGGCACATGACCGTCATGTTGCTATTTATAATCCATTACAATATGAAACAATAATGAATAGCAGAACCTGTATTAAAATGGTAGCCATGGTGTGGTTATCTGGTTTTCTTTATGCCATATTGCACACAAGCAGTACATTTTCAATAACTTTCTGTTCAAATGAAGTTGACCAATTTTTCTGTGAAATCCCCAAACTACTGAAACTTTCTTGCTCTGACCTATACTTAGTGGAAGGTGTTCTTCTTGTAGTGAGCTGTAACCTAGCATTCGGTTGCTTTATCTTCATCATTATAAGTTATGTATGGATCTTCAGAGCTATACTTCAGATCCGTTCTGTACAGGGACGGCAAAAAGCTCTCTCTACTTGTCTCCCACACTTAATTGTAGTCTCAGTGTTCATTTGTATTGGTTTCTTTGTCTATGCACGACCTCCCAGCAACAGTTCATCTTATTTAGACTTAGTTTTTTCCATAATATATGTGATCTTTCCTCCTATGATGAATCCATTCATTTACAGCATTAGAAATAAAGAGTTTCAGAATGCCTTGTGCAAGTTTTTAAATCTTGGGCAACTTTTCCACACTTTTCCAGGTTTGTTCTAAATCATTTTAAAAACTGTGGAAAAGTTGCCCAAGATTGTAAATTTTCTTTTCCAAACAGCCTTGTCCCTAGATTATATACTTCAAAGTTTATTTTGAAAGATACCTATTGCTTGTTTGTAGACAGAACCAGTATAGTTTGACAACAATAAACTAAATATCAATTCTATATAATCTAAAAAAAGAAAGAAGGAAAGAGAGAAAGAAAGAAATGAGAGGGGAGGAGAAAAGAAAAGCAGAAAAGTTGTTTTGTCAGACAAGTTATTTTCTATTTTATTTTTATTTGTCTATTCCTGTGATGGTGAACCTATGGCATATGTGCCACAGGTGGCACGTACAGCCATTTGTGCCAGCCCGCGAGCCACAGGTAAACTTTCCTTACTGTGCATGCATGCTCCTCTCAGCTGATTTTCAGTTGGTTTGAGGCCTTTTTCGGCCTCCCAGGCTTGAGGAAAGCCTCTGCAGCTTGAAAAATAGGTTCCATTTCATCACTTCCTGTATAGCAGAAGTGATAAAACAGGCCTATTTTTCAGGCTGCAGAGGCTTTCCTCAAGCCTGGGAGGCCAAAATAGGCCTCAAATAGGCAAAAAATCAGCTGTGAGGCACAGTGTAGGGGTGGGGGGGCACTCATTATCTTCTGAGTGCTGGCACGCGAGCGAGCGAGTGCAAGTGCTCACACAATTTTTGGCTCAGGAGCCCAAAAATGTTAGCCACCACTGTTCTATTCTAGTCTATTCTCCATGTTCACATTTACATACTTAGAAAAGTTGCAAGTTCAAAATGTAAACAATGCAGTGCAATACAATGCAATGCAATGCAATGCAATGCAATACAACACTGCTTAGCTAGTTATTTTAAAGGATGTGACAGTATATTTAGGATAGGGAGAAAGGGAAGAGAGAACAGATTTTAAAATAGTGTATGATTTTTGACAAATCACAATGGTAGATTGAGTCAAGTTGATCATTCATTTGTTTTTCCTTAAGAATCAAAAATAATTTGGAAAATCCTTTGACAAAGAGAGTAATCTAGGACAATAATGCTATCCCACTTGGGTTTATTTTGTTTGTTTCTGTGTTTTAACTTTGGACAGAAAACAAAGCAGGGATCTCAGAAAATATTCAAAAATTGTTTATCTATTTCTTTGATATTTGTTACTCGTTCTTCCTGCCACTGTATTAAAAATGAACAATTAATGTTTATCCTAAAGAATGTGTACCAGCTTTTTCTCATTCATCTCCACTGTGAAACTCAATCAATGTGTTAGTTTTTTCAAAAAGAAATTCTCTAGTATTAAAAGAAGAACAAAAATTGTCTTCTTAGCTTAAATAAATAAATATTATTATGTTTAAATGGCTGACTTAACTAAAGTAACATTTCACCAGATCATACATTCAAGATTCCATTCATTATGTTTTTAAAGTAACTTATCTATTGAAATACACATATACAATTGAAAAGAAATAATTTATTCTAAAACATGTTTGATTGTTAAATATATATTTTATTCACCTTTAAGCTGAGCAGCAAAAGGTTTGTTTTAAAATGCCAGACCATTGGGAAAATAATACAACTCCAGTCATAAGAAATTTAGGCAGGCAGAATTGGGAGTAAAGCCTCTGAAATTCTATCTATACTTCAATATCCAGAGGAAGAGATGAAATCCATAATGAATAAAACACTGTTTACCCTGCATCTTAAGCAATAGAAGTATTGACTGCACTGCACCATAGGAGTCACTTCTGTCATTCTACATTCTGTCTAAATACTTATGACAGATGATTCAATCAGCAAATAATGCTTCAAGTCAGTGAAATAAGAAGGGAAGCTTTATATGATTTATTCTGCTTTATATCCCTTAAAATTAGAGCCTATTCCCAAGTGTCCTGCTAGATTCAGGTGTGCAGGGAAATGTTTCAATTTCAAGGCATGTGAGCTAGACTAAGGTTCTGAACAGCCATTGTATCTAGAATGCAAACATCTTTCATTTTTTCTTACACAGCAACATATCTTTAGTAAATAAAGTGGTGACATCTTTCTCAACAACTATGAGTTTTAAGCACTTCTATAGCTAAACTCTGTCATTGTAATGATAATGACAACGCAATAAGCAGAGCAGAGCAGAAAAGTAGATATTTTCAAAGTATTTTAAATGTCTTTCTAACAAAACACTTTTCCTCATTACATAAATTAACACAAATAATTAAAACCTAACATACAATCCAAAGTATTGCCATAGAACCCAAATTATATTGCCCTTGACTTAAAATATATATAAAAACTTTATTTTCCATAACTGAGGAAAATTGACAGACATCTAATGGTAGTGCTTTTCTATGAGTATTGTTTAAAGATGACCCATCATTGAAGAATTGATGCAATTATGGATTTCTAGAATATACATACATACATATTTACAAAAAGGCAATGTATCATTGTAGATTTCATGGTTAAAGAACTGAGCAAATAAGAAACACCTGGAGTGAAATAGAAAGCCATACTTTTAAATATGTTGAAATTGATTGATTTATTAATGCCACTTTAATAACAATAGTGAGAAGGAGGAGGAGGAGAAGCAGCTAAACAATTAAAAAGTACAGTAGTAATATGTTAATGACAATGGACTGCAGAAGTCTTTCATACTGAAGAAGAAATTGTTGATATAATGAGGAATGAATGTAAGTTTGCAATAAAATGTTTGGATTATATCCTGGATGCATAATGGTGTCAGGTTTTTCTTTTGCCTGTAGTTTTCCTATATTGAAAGAAGAACTAGTCTTGTAATTTTGAGAATTTATTGTATTTCTCTCCCCCCCCCCCTTATAGAGAATACTATGTCAGCACAATGGAAACTGTTGAAATTATCATAGTTCCCAAAATATGGAAATAATTTTATGATAGGAAAAAGATTTCCACAATCCAATTGACTGAACAAAAAATATATTTTATTGGATGAATTCATTTGGGGAAAAATGATAACACATCATGATCTAATGATAGTAACTGATCAATTATACTCGGGGGGGGGGAGGTCTCATTAAATATATATTCTCCTATGTTTATTAACTGATTGCCTTCAATAAGAAAGTAGAACCAATTCTGTGTGATCTGTAATGACAGAGAAGCCAATACTTTTGATAGCAGGATAACTAGGGAACTGAGTAAATCTAAAAAGTTCTCTCTCTGTGTGTGCATGTGTATGTGCATACCCATTCAGAAGATGACTGCTTCCAGTTTTGCTTGGAATAATTTATGCACACAGTATCATTTATGCCCAGTTTCAGTTGAGGAATTTTGATGCTTCAATAATGAGATCAATATGAAATTATATTGAGAAAAAACAGGTTGGAGTACAATTATATTTATTACTAATTATGAGTAAATCTATCTATCTATCTATCTATCTATCTATCTATCTATCTATCTATCTATCTATCTATCTATCTATCTATCTATCTATCTATCTATCTATCTATCTATCTATCTATCCTATATTTTCCACAGTATACTTTTCTGTATTTTTCCTCTACTTCACTTTTCCCTGTCCACCTGAAGGGGCAAATGAGGAAGTAAAGAAGATTTTTACTATTGCTAAAGTATATTCTATATTATGACAACCAATGAAAAACTGCTTGCATGGGTCTAATTCTGCATATTATGTTGCAAACAAATAATGTTGTGAATTTATCATATCTTGTATTTATAAGTGCTCTGTGGATTAAATAATTTTTCTGAATACATTATTACTGCAAAAAGTGTTATATCAAGTAGCAGTTTCATCCTTCGTATTTCTAGAATGATCAGAAATTTGAATGAAAAACCTGGTAAGGCTTTTCAAAAACTGCTGTATATACTTTATGTCTGTCATCTCTCTCTCTCTCTCTCCCCCCTGAATACTTTTCTTTACCCAATTTTATGTACAATAATAATTGAGAGTATGACAAGCTCCTTACTTTGGAATTTTCCCCCTCCTTCCCTAAAATATCTGAGAATTTGACCTTATACCAACAGACCTAAACAGATGAAACTCTGCTTTGTTTTCCAAAAGAGCCTCTCCCATGTAATGATGCTTTCTTCTAGTCAGCTCTTTTATCAGTTTCATTGACTTGACTTATTGGTTTCAGAAGAGACTTTCTCATATAAAAACTTCTCCTTATTTATGACATTTAAAAAGTTCTAAGAACTTAGCTTTCACAACCAGAACTATTTATTTATTTATTTATTTTTATTTATTTGATTTGTCAATCGCTTACAGCTATGCAGCAGATAAATAATTGTCTTACTGCCCCCCAATCTCACCCCTCCACACACTACCGCTAATTTTTCTCTAAGAAAAACAATGCTATGTGATCAAAAGAGTAAACCAATTTGTAACCTTAATTGCTCTTCCATTCTGCAATTAATTACTTCCCTTCCTACAATAGTAACGTTTCAACTTTATAGCAAGCATGTCCATTTTAAAAATTTAACTATGTACACAGCTATGTCTCATGTTTCTTTCCATTAATCAAGGGTCAATCTGATGATTTCCTATGGCTGGTAGAATATTAATTTTCTTAAGCTTCAGGTTCTCTTTTACCTCTCTATGGGATCAATTGGTCTTCAATCTGGAATTGATTTCTTCAACACTTTCTTCAAAAGTACTTAGTTTGCTAGCTTTTTTTCTTCTTCTTTTTCTCTCCAACTATTACATCCACATCAGTTTCTATCCTACTCTCTAAGAGAGATTATGGAACCTTTCTGACAAACCTATCATTCTCATAGCTCTTTTTCACTCTCAGGTTTTCAGCTATAAGTTAAACAAAATGACATGAAGTAGAATAAAATAGAATGGCGTTCTTAAAAATGTTTTTATTACAGTAGTTAGACAATGTATTATACCATTTTAAGAGATTAGCCATTGGGAGTTTGGTCCCTTTTCATTTTGAATCAGGAAAAACTATTTAACTATGCAAAACTAGTGCTGAGAGGATTGGGTAGTAAGTTCAGTCATTCTGTTGGATACCTCATCTATATTTCTGTTTTATGTTGTGATGGGAGGACTGGATGATAAGATAACACCAATTATAGAAACATTTAAATTGTTTATTGTAGTGAAAATTTTGCCTTCTAAAATTTTATCACTTAAAAATATGACTACTGACCTATAAAAATGATGAAATTATATGAAATTATGATCCCTATCCTCTATTCTTCAGTTTTCAAAGATCAGTATGAGCTGAATCAATGACAATTATCTCTATATATTAATTATTTGCAAATAATTAGTTTTTTTTTCCCCACAGATAATTATACACATTAAATTTCTACACAGCATGCCAAATCTTACCAGACCTACTGAATTCCTGCTCCTGGAGTTTTCTCAAGTCTATAAATTACAGATTTTGCACTTTTTCCTATTTCTAACAATATACATAGTGTCCCTCACAGGCAATCTTTTCATTGTCATTGTAGTCCTCATGAACCATCGTTTGCATTCTCCAATGTATTTATTCTTAATGAATTTGGCTCTGGCGGATATTGGTTCCATTTCAGTCATTGTACCCAAATCTATGACTAATTCACTCATGAATAACAGGTTTATTTCTTATTCTGAATGCACTGCTCAAGTTTTTTTCTTTCTGTTTTTTGAAGCCTCTGAATACTTCCTTTTAACAGTAATGGCTCATGATCGCCATGTTGCAATTTGTAATCCTCTACAATATGAGACAATCATGAACAAAGCAGCCTGCATTCAGATGATAGTTATTGTGTGGCTTGTTAGTCTGTTTTATGCAGTGTTGCACACAAGTGGCACATTTTCAATAAAATTTTGTTCTAATAAGGTTGATCAATTTTTCTGTGAAATTCCAAAATTGCTTAAAATCTCTTGCTCTGATTCATATCTATTTGAAGTTGGAGTAATTGTCTTTTGTGGTATCATAATATTTGGATGTTTTATTTTTGTTGTTACAACATATGTGTGGATTTTCACCACAGTGCTCAAAATCCCTTCTGTACATGGGCGGGAAAAGGCCATACGCACTTGCCTCCCTCACCTCAGTGTTTTCTCTTTGATGTTGTTCACTGGACTCTTTGTTTATATAAGACCACCCAGTAATACTTCATCTGATCTGGAGTTAATCTTTGTGGTGATATATGCAATTCTTCCTCCTGTCCTGAATCCATTTATTTATAGCATGAGAAATAAAGAGTTTCAAAATGCCTTGTGGAATTTATACAAACCTTGGTAATTTAAAATACAATTTGCTGGTTTGTTCTTAATTGTTTTGGAAAGTAATTTACTTACTTTATCAAAATATTCTGCCAAACCTTGTGTGCATGTTTATCTCCCTGTGTATTAATAATAAAATGCATTATACCAATTTTTCAGTGTCTAGCTCCTATAAAATTAGTCATATTCTAATAAATATTCTCTCTATGTTGTTTGCCTGTATGTTCATTGAATCTGAACAAGTTTAATGTCAGCTGTGTATTTCTACAAAAAAAAATGTAAAGACACAAGATTTTGCAAAAGAATTTCCATTTGAAATGAAAATTTGGGGGATATGTCACACACAATATCAATGATAAAATCAGCTCTTGCTAGAAGAAAACCTTCCTTCCTTCCTTCCTTCCTTCCTCTCCCAAAGTCCCTTGGTACTTTACATTTTAAAAAATGTAAAATACCAAGAATAATACAATAAAATAACACATGATGTGCATCTAGAAAGGGAAAAATAACAACAAAAACAGCAAAAAAAATCCTACAGGAGCTCATCAAATACCCTATCAATAGGACTGGGGAAATAACCAAGTTTTCAATGTTTTTTGGAAGGAGGTGGAACTATATAAATTCTTAAATTAACCATAATCCCCTTCTATTCTAAACATCTTAAACTAAAGATCACTATAGCTAGCTCTGGATTACAATATAAAAAAAATATTAATTGGAAGATTTAAGGATTGATCCAGAGCATTGTTATTGGCTGCAGAGGCCTTTCCAGAAGGCCTCTGATGGAAAAATGGAGGCTGGGGAGCACCCCATGTATATATCTGGAGCTCGTTTCTCAGCTGCAGAGGCCTTTCCTTGAAGGCCTCTGAGAATAAAATGGAGGGTCTGGCTGTGCATGCAAGCGGTGACAAGCAGATTCAGAAGTGGGCCAGCAGTGAGCTCCTGGTGGGCAGGACCATCGGTTCCACCCCCACAAGGTGAGTCAATGGAAGTGAACCCCCCCCCCAAAAAAAATAAGACCTGGTGCTTTTTTTGATGTCACAAAAATTATAAGACCAGATCTTATTTTCGAGGAAACACATGAAACACTGAAATTAAAAATACTGCTGGGTGGAATTTATTGGGAAATAAATTCATTGTTCTTCTTTTCATCATTATTGCTCCCATGCTCTTAATCTGAGCTCTTATCCATCCATCTTTTGCCTTTTTTCCTCCAAATACTTATTCTACCTCCAAATCTGTCAAATTCCCAACTCAACCCATTATAATGTTGCATTACAGAGTAATGCAAATTGTCATAAGAACAATGCAGAATGATATTTCTGTTGTACAATTATTATCATTCCCTCAAATCACATGATGATTTCACATACTAGGTTCAGGCCCCTAGATGGGATTGGCTGACCAGTATAAGAAATGATGCTAATATTTGATACATTACATACATTACATAATCAATTACATAATTATATAGTTTATGTTTTTGTTTGCATTCTTTGTAGATTCAGATATTTCTCCTCTTACTATTGTGGCATATGATCAGTATGTTGCCATTTACAATCCTTTATGATATGAACTGATAATGAATAGGAAGGTTTGTACCAAAATAGTTAAATAGTGTCTGGATTGTCAGCTTTCTCACTGCTGTACTAAACATGATAGGAACTTTCATTACTCCTTTTTGCCTTAATATTATCAATCAGTTTTAAATTATCATCATTAAATCATTAAATCATCATTAAATTATCATTAAATTATAATCAACTGTGAAATCCCACCTTTACTTAAACTTGCCTGCTCAGATTTATATGTAATTGATACTGGAATTGTAGTACTTATTTTTACAATAACATTTGGTTGTTTTGCTTTTATCATTCTTTCTTTAAGAATCCTTTAAAAATTCTTTATCATTGTTATTTCTGTACAGATCTTTTCTATTATTATAATTATTTTGACTGCTGGACTCAAGTTGTTTAGCTTCCAAGCAAGTTTTATTTCTTGTGAGTAAGATGAAAAATACAATATACATTAGAAATTTGATTTTATTTGTTTTGTGGGATTTGAAGAATGTTTCTCCAAAAATGCTCATATCATAATTTATTTAACAGATAGTTATTCAATGATATCTTATAATACTTAACTTGACAAATATAGAGAAAATGATACATAATGCCTATCACTTGAATACTGCATTTCCCAACTCACATATTATGTATTGGTAAAGTTAGTCCATATGTATTGCTTTTTTCTATAACAGATTGCCATTTATATAAGTTAAATTAAAGGGATAGAATTGAATCTAATCTAATTTTGTTTATCAACTAAAGAAACTTGTTCTAAATGAATTTTAGTTATTTATTTGGTTCAAATGATCATATTTTACAAATCATTATAAGATAATAGAATGTTCTTTATTAATTAAAAGAGTTGGAACAAAAATGCTTGTTTATTTAAATAAATAATATATAAACTTATACTCTGTGTAAAGTATATTTGATTCTGAAGTAGAAACCATGTATATAGAGAGAACATAGGAAGACAGGATGAAAAGTCACTACTATCCGATAAGAGAGATTTAAACCAAGGCCAATAAAATATCTGAGACAAGATCCTCACTACTTTACCTAAAGATAAAATAAGTGAGGGGAAACAAATTGAAATTTACAAGACTCTGTTACTTTTGCTGTTACAATAAAAGTTTCAGTATTTATAATTACAGGACAGGGACTAGAGTCATTAATTGTTAAAAGGAACCTAATAAATGGATTTCCAGAAGAAGAAATAATAAAGAATATTTGTAGCTCAGGATTGAAATAAAAGTCCTTCATATTCTCTGAGCTTGGTTGTTTCCTTGTAATCATTCAACTATCCAAACTAGGCAACACGGTGCTCTTTGAATCTCTGTGAATAAGGAAAAGATTTGAGATTACCCACAAGCTGTCCCTCACGAACAGCTTGCAAGGTAGTGGCTCCAGAAGATTTAGAGCCCTGGGAGGCAAGGAAATATCCATGTTGCTCAAGCCACACAGTCTGTATCTTTTAAAGGACATTAGGTTTGCATACTTCAATTTCAAAAATTGCTTATTAACTGCTTTCAGCTATTAGACCAGGGGTGGGATTCTACCGGTTCTGTCAGGTTCTATAGAACCCCTTGTTAACTTTCTAAGTAGTCCGGAGACCCAGTAGTTAGAAGCAATCTCCTTTTGTTTTCTTCCACCTTTATTACATTCTTGCCAGTATGTCTAGACTTCCTGTCTCCAGAGCTTCTAAGGCTTGACTTTCTTAAAGGGGAAGGGATTTTTAAAGATTTTTACACTGCTGTTGGGAAGAAATACTTCCCTGGACAATCAGCACTGAAGAAATAATTGAATAATAAAGCAAAGCTTTTAGTGACAGGGAACCAAGATGAGTGACATTCAGCAAGGCTTCTTGGCTAGCTAAAACATTCAAACGTAAGTTTACATACCCTTTCTGCATTTTGGTCTAAAACTGGTTTTTGGTGAAGGTTAATTCTGTGCTTGATGACATTTACTCCTGTGTTTATTGATGGGATAATTTTCCCTATTCAGCTTCAACAAGCAACAGCTACTGTTGTGATTTAATTATTTGTATTGTGTTTGAATTTTTTCCTGCCTCGTGGTTTCTTTTCTATCTTTGGAGGGGGTCTTCCTTCACTGCTTTAATACTATCTGGCACTGTCCTTTTGGGGTATACTTCCAAGAGGCAGGATGCAAGATTGGTACTGATTTTTTTACTGCCTTTCTGGGGTGGTATGTGAGCTTTCCTTAAATCTGGATGATTTCCTTAGGATATCTTGTGAGGTGAATGAGGCCAGCTGGTATCTTTAAGTGATGCAAATGGATCTAAGGATTGCTTTTCCAGGGTATGCTTTTTCTGGAGAGCTTAAATGACCTCTTTAGCTGCCAGCAGAAAGGGAGTGGGGGAAAACAGTGCATTCCTCAAGTGCCTAGATAATCGCCCTGGCAGCCCAAAGTTGTTGGAGCGCAAAAATATTACTGGAAAGCATGACTGATGACTCTTGGCTATGGATGTGTCTCACAAGATGGCAGCGCACATGGTTGCAGTGGCTCAATGCTCCCGACAACTGTTCTTCTTTTTGTGTTTTTACTTCTTTTTTTTCCTGAATTTTACTCCATCCTGCAACGGACTAACGTACTGTCGAGAAGACCTGATAAGTATAGGACAGCAACTCAAAACTGAAGTCACCTATGCATATACAGAATCCCACAATATCCCATTGGAGCTAGCAAGATCTCCAGTAGCTCCATGGATTGTTGTCGGATTAAGTAAGCGTAGAAGATGGCATAGGGAAAGAAAATAGAAGCAGGGATGCAGAGCGGGCCTGCTAACTCAATTGAGGAAGAGACCGCAGAAACCCCCATTACCATCTATGTTCCTCACAAATGCCAGATCCCTTTTAAACAAAGTGGATGAACTACAGCTGCAGATCTCCCACAACCACACAATTTGTGAGTCCTGTCTGCTAATCGTCACAGAATCCTGGCTGCACCTGAAAATCCCTGATGCTACAGTGGAGCTAGCAGACCAGACCTTGCACCATCAAGATTGCAATATAGCCTCTGGTAAGAGAAGAGGAGGGGGCCTAATTATTTATATATGTAAAGACTGGTGCACAAACAGCAAAATAACAAACAGCCATTGCTCACCAGATTTAGAGGCCATGACTGTTCAGTGTAGACCATTTTATCTGTCACAGGAGCTAACAGTAGTTACCATCTGTTATGAACTAACAAAAAAAAAACCATTTAATAAAACTTATTAACATTATGTTAAGCAGGCTTGAAATCCTGCACTTTGGATTGGCCCTTGGATAGCGAACTGGGATTGGTCCTCACGGAGCAACCTGATTGGCTATTAGTTTAACATCTCTCATTGGGCAAAAGTTAAGCATTTGGACACAGGTCATTGGTTAACAGGTCAGTAGCTAGCTCTATAAAAGGGCTACTGCTGCCCTAGGGTTTTGCTCTCTGTTTCTGATCATTAATAAAGATTTGAAGTTCACTAAGTCACTGACTCGTCTCAATTACTTGCACCCATGCCCAGAATTTAACACTGGCGACGAGGATGGGATGCAAGAGACGATAGAGCTGACTGAACACTAAAGAGCGCCAAACAGAGCACGTGGCTGAGCACGCACCAACGACGGCAACATGGCCAGCAGTGCTATACCACCCGCTCCATTTGACCCGGCAAACGAAGACTGGGACTCATATATGGGTCGGTTCCAGATGTTTCTGGAGACCAATAACTTAAAGGACGTGACAACCGGCAAGAAACGAGCAATATTCCTGACCCATTGCGGGCCAGCTGTATTTAAAATGGTGAAATCACTTGCAAAACCAGCTGAGGTGAAATCAATGGACTGGATCCTAAAGGTGCCACTCCTAAAGGCCCATTATGCACCCGCAGTGCCTACACTTGTACAAAGACACGAATTTTACCAGAGGGACCAACGGAAAGGCGAAAGTCTCGCAGACTACATCGCTGACCTCCAGAACTTGGGAGGCTTCTGTGGGTTCTCCAACCTCGAAGAAGCCTTGCGAGACCGCATAATTCTGGGATTAGATGACCAGACGGTACAGAGCAAGATCATGGCCAAGGGGGACATCGATCTTGCTGATGCCATCGCAGATGCTACTGCAGCAGAAGCAACCAGGAAGTCGGCCGCTCGAATGCGCCGCACCAACGCACTGCTCCATCAACTCGCGAATGACACCTCACCTCGCCCCGAGAGGCACTCAACAACGGCGCATCATGAAGACCTGGAATCCCCATCAGAAAGTGATGAGGAAGAGGTCAACCGACTCTGGTCCGAATGAGACCAACAAAACCAACGATTCCCGCGACAATGCGCGGGTTGTGGGGCAAACCACCCACGATCCGATTGCAAATTCCTCGACACACTCTGCCGTTCCTGTGGAAAAAGAGGCCACATTGCAAAGGTCTGCAGAATCAAGCGAGGGTCCAGCCCCAAGCGCAGGGAGAATAACTGCAGCCAGTCTTCGGGATTCGCACCCGCAAATCGGAACCACCCGAACCACCAATGGAACAACCACTCCTATAGAAATAAAGCACCTGCCTCTTCAACGAGACGAGAAGAGGCACACCAAACCATTACCATCGGCCACGCTACATCCTTAGACACAAGGAAGATCCGAGTGAAGGTCGCCATCGAGAACCAACCTTGCGTGATGGAAGTCGACTCGGGGTCATCCCTCTCAATGGTTTCCTGGAAAACCTTCAAGCAACTAATCCCGGCCATCCGTCGACAGGACCTCAGCCCCCAAAGGATCATACTCAAGGATTACCGGTCGTCACTTCCAGCCAAGTCCAAGTCTCCTTCAAGAACCGTATCGCATCACTACCGCTGACTGTTGTCGATCGTGATCGGCCTAGCTTATTAGGCCTACAATGGTTCGCCCCGCTCGGGATCGTGGTAGCCGGCGTCCACCGAGCTGAGAGCAACGACTGGGAGGAGTCGCTCGTCCAAGAATTCCAGGACGTTTTTTCAGACGGACTAGGCAAGTACAAGGGGACCCCAATATCGTTTAACCTCAACCCTGAAGTAGCTCCTATCCGCCTTAAGCCTCGTCGGGTGCCTTTTGCACTAAAACCAAAGATCGACGAGCAACTCGATAAATTAATAGCCCAGGGCGTTTTAGTACCAACCGACCACGCCCGTTGGGAAACCCCAAATGTAACACCCATTAAACCAGATGGATCGTTAAGAATTTGTGGGGATTATCGGGCCACTTTGAACCACGCACTTCAGCAAAGTGCTTACCCGGTACCGGTGGTTCAACACCTTCTCCACTCCCTGGGTGGTGGGAAAATATTCACTAAATTGGATTTGGCACAAGCGTACCAACAGTTGCCCGTTGATGCGGAAACTGCGGAAGCACAAACTATCGTTACGCATAGAGGTGCTTTTAAGTGCAATAGACTCCAATTCGGAGTGAGCGTAGCTCCGGGAATTTTTCAAAGTTTAATGGAGAGACTCTTACAAGGCATAAAAGGGGTCGTACCATATTTTGATGATGTGTTGATCGCTGCCCCCTAATAGAGACATCTTAGAAAAGCATCTCAGAATGGTTCTAAAGAAATTTAAAGACGCCGGCCTGAAGGTTAAAAAAAATAAATGTCAACTGTGTACCGAGAGGGTAGAGTTCCTGGGATACCTTCTCGATAGTCAAGGAATCCACCCCACTGATAACAAGCTAAAAGCAATTAAAAAGGCCCCAACGCCCAAGAATAGAACAGACCTCCAAGCCTTTCTGGGGCTCATTAACTTCTACAACATTTTCTTGCCCCAGAAGGCGACTGTAGCGGAGCCCTTACACAGACTTCTTGATAAAAGAGCTACCTGGGTCTGGGGACGTCGAGAGGAACGCGCCTTCCAACAAGTGAAAGACTTGCTAACCTCCGACGCTGTTTTGATGCAGTACAACGAGACTTTACCTTTAACTATTACTTGCGACGCTTCACCGTTTGGAGTGGGAGTGATCTTAAACCATGTACTTCCAAACGGAAACGAAGCACCTATTGCGTTTTTCTCATGAACATTATCAAAGGCCAAAATGAACTATAGCCAACTCGATAAGGAGGCCCTTGCTGTTTTGTCTGCTGTGAAGCGCTTTCACGAGTACGTGTATGGACGAGCATTTACGATAGTCACAGATCACAAACCATTGCTTGGTATTATAGCGGGAGACAAGCCAACCCCCTATATATTATCGCCAAGAATGACTCGATGGTCTGAGTTCCTAGCTGCCTACAATTACGTGTTGCAACATCGCCCAGGGAAAGCCATTCCCCACGCTGATGCGTTGAGTCGTTCTCCACTTCCGGAAGCCGTCGACGACCCAGCTCCAACCCTCACGATGCTCCAAATCGAAACGCTGCACTCGCTGCCACTAACAGCGAGAGACATCGCGATCGAGACAAAACGGGACCCTTTCCTGGCACGAGTCCTCAGCTGGGTCGAAAGGGGATGGCCAGCCGACCAAATCCACGACGATTTCGCACCATTCAAGAATCGGCAGACAGAGCTTTTCTCCCAGAGAGGTTGCATTCTCTGGGGGGATAGAGTAGTCGTCCCAGAAAGGCTACAACAGACTGTTCTAAAAGTATTACACGAGGGACATCCGGGCATTGTGCGCATGAAGGCGCTCGCACGAAGCTACGCATGGTGGCCGGGCATTGATAAACAGGTTGCAGCCTGGGTAACCACGTGCCAGAAGTGCCAAGACGTTAGCAACGCCCCACCTAAAGCGATGCCAACCGAGTGGGAAACCCCTCAAGGTCCGTGGTCCCGTATCCACGTTGATTTTGCGGGACCCACCAAAGGACACACGTTTCTATTAACAGTTGACGCCTATTCAAACTGGCTAGAAATCCAAAAGATGAAGACAACCACAACAGAGTCAGTCATTAATAAACTGAATAAATTATTCGCAATGCATGGGTTACCAGACATTTTGGTTTCTGATAACGGGCCCCAGTTCACGGCCCTAGCTTTTGAACAGTATCTAGCGGACCGGGGCATCCGTCACGTGCTCACCTCGCCAGCGCACCCTGCGGCTAACGGAAGGGCGGAGCGAATGGTACAGTTCGTCAAGAAAACCCTACATAAAATGGACTATGGGGACATCAACGACAAGCTCAACCGAATACTCCTGCTCCAACACATCACCCCACACAGCATCACGAATAAGACGCCTGCCGAACTACTAATGGGGCGGAGACTTCGCTCTCACCTCGACCGCCTCCATCCCTCTTATTCACCAGAAAAACCCTGTGGATCCAGTGGGAAGTGCCGCGAATTCAAGGTAGGCGACTTGGTGTTTGCTAAAAACTTTTCAGGCGACCCATTATGGATCCCTGCAACTATTACCCAACCCACCAGCCCCAGATCCTACCGCCTACAGACTAATGACGGGAGACTTTGGAAACGCCATATAGATCAACTTCGATCCAGAATGGCACCCACCTCCCGTGACTCCCATGATTCACAAACTAAGGGGGGAGGAGATATCGAGGTGGCCAAAAATGGGCTAGATGATGACATAATCACGGGGACCCAGCAACCTAACCGAAGAAACGCGCAACCTGAAGAGGAATCAGGGAGCGGGGTGATATCTCCGCCCAGAAATAGCATGAGGGAGGGAAGCCCACGGGACCCGGAAGCAGGCCTAGGAGACTGGGAAAGCCGCGCCGAGTCCTCCCGTGTGGAAACGGAACTAGCCGCACCAGAAACCCTTGATAGCGTTCCACCGGAATCGGACTGCAGACAAAAACCGGTGGAACTGCGAAAATCAAACAGGCAGGTGAAACAACCTGCATATCTACGCGAATATGTTACCGAACCCCTCATACGGAACCTTGGGGGGAGGGGCGTTATGAACTAACAAAAAAACCATTTAATAAAACTTATTAACATTATGTTAAGCAGGCTTGAAATCCTGCACTTTGGATTGGCCCTTGGATAGCGAACTGGGATTGGTCCTCACAGAGCAACCTGATTGGCTATTAGTTTAACATCTCTCATTGGGCAAAAGTTAAGCATTTGGACACAGGTCATTGGTTAACAGGTCAGTAGCTAGCTCTATAAAAGGGCTACTGCTGCCCTAGGGTTTTGCTCTCTGTTTCTGATCATTAATAAAGAGTTGAAGTTCACTAAGTCACTGACTCGTCTCAATTACTTGCAACCATGCCCAGAATATAACACCATCACTGCTGTACATTTACATCCAGATGTTAATGTTAGCATGGTGCTCAGTCACCTTCAAGGCATAATTACCACGCAACAGAGAGCTCATCCTGAGGGCATTCACATCATTGCTGGGGACTTCAACAGAGCATGCCTAAAAACTGTGCTCCCCAAACTTTACCAACATGTTAAGTGCCAAACCAGGGGAAAAAACACACTTGATCATTTGTAGTCAAATATTAAGCATGCTTATAGAGTAAAACCTCTTCCCCACTTAGGACAATCAGACCATTTCACCCTGCTTTTACTACCAGCCTACACTCTCCTTAGGAAGAGAACAAAACCTAGCAGTCAAACTATGAGATGCTTGCCTGAAAATGCCCTCTCCCAGCTTCAGGACTGTTTTGCCCACACAGATTAGACCATCTTCAAACAACAAGACTTCAAGTTATACACAGAGACTGTGCTTTTCTACATGAAGACCTGTGTAGAAAATGTCACTGTGGATAAATGCATATGGACCTTCCCAAACAGGAAACCCTGGGTGACCAGTGAAGTCCAGACTCTGATCAGGGCTCGTGACCTGGCTTTCAGAGCAGGTGACACCTCACAGTACAGCACTGCCAGAGCTGAGTTGAGAAGGGGCATCAAACATGCTAAGGAGATGTATAGGAGGAAGGTCGAGGGCCACTTTACTGACAGTGACCCATGGCAGATGTGGAGGAGGATACAGGCCCTGACCAACTATAAAGGCTAGGGCCCAACAAACAGTGAGAGCAGTAGCACTCTGGCAGAGGAGCTAAACAGCTTTTTCACACGCTTTGAGACCACCAAGAACCTAGACATACTGCCTCATGAGGACCATGATGCTGCATCTCTTTCTCTTCAGGTGCATGAGGTGAGAAAAACACTGAGAGCAGTAAATCCCAGGAAAGCTGCTGAGCCTGATGGCATTCCTGGTGCAGTAGTTAAAGCATGTGCTGACCAGTTGGCAGAAATACTTACAGAGCTGTTCAATCTGTCTTTAACACATGCCATCGTCCCACAATGCCTGAAGGCTGCAACCATCATCCCCATTCCCAAAAAAACAAATATAAACACTCTCAATGACTATAGGCCCATAGCGTTAACAAGCTCCATTATGAAGGTTTTTGAGTGACTAGTTTCACAGCACATCAGAGACTGCCTCCCTCCCTCCTTTGATCAACATCAGTTTGCTTATAGAGCAAACAGATCTACAGAGGATGCTGTGGTCATCACACTTCATAGCGCGCTGAGCCATCTGGAGAACAAACAGAACTATGTGAGGATGCTCTTTGTGTACTACACCTCTGTGTTTAACACTATCATCCCAGATATACTAGTAACCAAACTTTATAAACTGCAGGTCCCCATCCCCATGTGCTCTTGGATTAAGAACTTTTTGACAAACAAACCACAGTCTGTTAGACTTGGCCCCCACCTTTCTTCCACTATTACACTCAGTACTGGTCCCCCCCAGGGTTGTGTCTTGAGCCCCCTGCTATATTCCTTGTACACCTTTGACTGCTCACCAAGCCACGCAACAAACATCATTATAAAGTTTGTGGACGACACAACCGTGATTGGTCTCATCTCCAGAGAGGGTGAGATGGCATATAGGGCAGAAGTAGAGAACCTGTCTATCTGGTGTTGACAGAACAATCTGTCACTGAATGTCCATAAAACCAAAGAACTGATTATGGACTTCAGGAAACATGGACAGGACAATGCCCCACTCATCATCAATGGAGAATGAGTGGAAACTGTCCCTACGATCAGATTCCTTGGCATCCATATTTCAGCTGATATCTCCTGGTCCCCTAATACCAAGGCCATAGTGAAGAAGGCTCAGCAGTGGCTGCACTTCCTGCGGGTTCTCAGGAAGAACAATCTGGATAAGAAGCTGTTGCTGGCTTTCTATAAAGCCTTTGTAGAGAGCAGTCTGACATATTGTCTGGGTGTGTGGTATGCAGGCTCCACATTTGAGGACAGGAAAACTGTACAGAGGGTGATAAACACAGCTCAAAAGATCATTGGTTGCCCTCTGCCCTCCTTGGAAGACTTAGCCAGGTCCTGCTGCCAAAGCAGAATCAAGGCCATTATAAAAGACCCCTCACACCCTGGCAATTATCTTTTTGACCTGCTGCCATCTGGATGGCATTTTAGGTCAATAAAATCCCACACCACTAGACTAACAAATAGTTTCTTTCCCTGGGCCATCCGAACCACAAATAAACACAAAGTCACTACTTTATTAAGATATGAAAAGATGTGAAATCTCAATACCCCATTCAGATGAATAATAACATATTTCAGTACAATTCATCTCTTGTGTATTATGCTCGGCTAAGCATTACAGTCAGTGTTGGATGTATATTTTGTGTATATTCCTAGATATTGTACTCTCAAATTGCAAATGGAGATGTGGGTACTCTATTTTTCTTATCTTCATTTTTAAGTGCTTTGGTTTTATTATATTGCGAACAGTTGCTGGGGTGAATCCTCAGTTTCGTTGTACTTGTACAATGACAATAAAGTTCTTCTAATTCTAATTCTAATTGGAGAATATACATCCAGGAGTGGGGAGAAGACCAGGGTCAAGGGGGAGATGAATGATGTATTTTAGTATTGGCTGAATCCAGTTAATGGCAACATGGCTACTTCTAATAAATCAATTTTATTTTCTCTGAGAGATGTTGCTAGAGACTTATCATTTGAATGGGGGTGGATTTGTTGGAGTCCTGACAACCCCCATGTTACAGGCTGATCTATGGGTTAAGAAAAGGGTTGTTATTGTTTGCTTTTGCCATAATGTTCTAATAATTTGTTTTCCTTGCCCTTCCATAGTTTTTTTTCAGATTGAACATCTTACTTTTACAACTTGAATTTAATAAGTCTGAGTCAAATTAATGAGTTAAATTAAATTAAGTTTGTTTGAAAAAATAGTGGACAACCATTGTCTGAAATGGTATAAAGTATCTTGCTTAAGCAGGAATTGGACTAAAAGTCAACAAAGTTTTTTCCAACTCTGTTATTCTGTTAATAGAAGGTAAGTTCCACATTTCAACTCATTTTCTTTAATAATTAAATTAAACTAAAATTGCTTCTCAAACTGGACTGATATAGTCAAATAAAATTGATGGTCAAATTAATTTCTGCATATCTACATTGTTTAAATATCTGAATCCATTCAAAATAAATGAAATTGATTTAACTAGAATGCTTTGATTCGCTTTATCCCTGATCAATTCAACATTTTAAATCAGATAAAATGTAAGAAATATACATGATTCTTTTAAATAAATCTAGAAGCTTCATATCTGAAGTTGATCCTCAGAATCTTCATTCTGTTTTCAAGCTCTAAGTAGCTGCCAGCTGAATCTCTCTTCTCCCTTCTTTAAAGTATTGTATTTGGAGCCTCCTTTGTCTTTTTGTTTTCTTCTTTGCTAAGAAACTCTTGAACTCTTGAGAAGAGTTTATTTGCCTTGTAAATAAAAGCAAGAAAAGCCATTGAGGATACATTCAGTTCATCGCCTTTAGCAGACTTAGTGTTAGGAATGTAAGTCACCTAACAGTTATTTGGATTGGAAATATTCAAACTAGGATAGACATTTTAATACTACGTCTTTAAGAGAATCCTAAAACTGTAATTGGGTGTGGTTTCTCAAATGGCCATAAGATGGAGCCAGAAACCTGGGTTGCTTAGTCTCAGAGGAGTGTGTGTTTGAGTCTCTATTCCTTCTGTTGGAGAGAGTTGCTGTTCCTCCTAAATGACTGTTACTAATCGTTGATGTAAGTCTGTTACTGAACTGTTTTTGATATTTGGATTATCCCTGAACTGAACACTGACTGCTTTACCTGTGAATGACTTGAACTGCTTATCTTGGACTTTGCTTAAACGTTTATGAGAAGTAAAAACCTACATTTACTGTACAGTGTATCTGTGTGCTGTGTGTGTGTTATTCTTCACTTCTCTCACTTCATCTCCCTGTATGTGCTCATTCTCCTAACGGGGAATTACCTCAACACTTTGTGATGTTGGTCAGACCTCAAGATGAACATCTTTGCCATTATGATTCTGGGAATTCAAGCTGAAAAGCCTCCTATGCTTCCAGGCTTAATTTATTTTCTTGTTGAAATTTCTTCCTGCTTTGATTTAAACATTTGTATGTTTCATTTTATATCCAAATTATGGCAGGAATGTAAGGTTGTATTTAAAAACTTGGATAGCTTTGAAAGACATTTTGAAATGAATTGGAAATATTTTAATAGCTTCCACTTTACTTCCAGGACTGTCAGAAATGTGACCAAAAATGGAAAATGACACAACAATGTTTCTTCTCTTGGAATTCTCAAAGATATGGGAAATTAAGATTGTATATTCAACTTTCTTCTTGTTATTATATTTAATAACAATAACAGGAAATGTTTTGATCATCTCAGCAGTTGCTTTGGATCCCAAGCTTCACACTCCCATGTATTTCTTCCTGACGAACCTGGCTCTTCAAGACACTGGTTCTGTTTCAGTCATCATTTCCAAAGCTGTTTTTAATTTAGTGATGAATATAAGATATATTTCCTATTCTGGATGTGTTGCTCAAGTCCTCTTGTTTGTTTTCTTTCTGGGTTGTGATATTGCTCTTCTGACTGTCATGGCATATGATTGGTTTGTTGCCATTTGCCATCCTTTGCAATATGAAATGATAACGAACAAAAGGTCTGTACTAAAATGGTTGGCAGTGTCTGGATTGTCAGTTTCATTAATGCTGGATTGCATACTATTGGAACTTTTAATAATCATTTCTGCTCTAATACAATCAATCAGTTCTATTGTGAAATCCCACAATTACTTAAGTTTGCCTGCTCAGATATATATGTAATTAAAATTGGATATATAATATTTATTATGATATTAGTATTTGGTTGCTTTATCTTCATCACTGTTACTTATGGACAGATCTTCTCTGTTGTTTCAAGAATCCCTTCTGTTCAGGGAAGGAAAAAGCCTTTTCTACTTGTTTTCCCCATGTCACATTTTCTCCATATTTTTGGTTGCCTCTTTATTTGCTTACCTGATTCCTTGACCCGACAAACCATCACACTTTGATTTCACTGTTACAATAACTTATTCCATTATTCCACCCATGTTGAACCCATTAATCTACAACATGAGAAACAAGGACATTAAAGTTGCTCTTTCAAAAAAATTTACTCTGGAAAATAGAAAATGGACAATGTAATTGCAAACAGGGAAGGAGAAGTTTAATGTAAATTCTACTATCCAGTTTCATACTCCTATTAGATTAAAATATTTGATGTTAACTTTTCATTCTTAAGAAATGTAACAATAAATATATAAAAATCCTATGTCTGTACTTTTGTATGTGTTTGTTGAGTTGTAGTTTTCAAATGTTTATGTCATACTGTACATAAAAAAAAAATAGGTTTTTCCCCAGAATAATTGTAGCCACAACATGGCTAAAGGAGAATCTATATTCTGGATTTGTCCTACATTAATCTCACACTTGAGAATACTTTTCCCTTTGATTTTTCCTCAGGCTTTATCCATATTCTTCACAGCTTTTTCTTTTTAGAATAGAATAGAATAGAATAGAATAGAATAGAATAGAATAGAATACTTTATTGGCCAAGTGTGATTGGACACACAAGGAATTTGTCTTGGTGTAAATACTCTCAGTATACATAAAGAAAAGGTACATTCATTAAGAATCAAGAATCATAATGTACAACACTTAATGATAGTACTTCTATTAAATATTAAATGATAAAATTCCATTTTCTTCTTCTTCAATCTCTTCCTTCTTTACCTTTGCTTTGAATTAGGCTGTCATACTTGTAGTTATTCCTTTTACCGTAGTCTTCTCTTTGAACCCAATCATTTAAAATTAATTCCAATTACTAGATCATAAGGCTATTTAGGGAATAACCTATCACTATGACATGCGAATCCATAGCTTTGACTAAAGAGATTTGTTTAACATCCCCAAAACATTTGTACAGGGCTAATTATCTATATATGTCACTTTCCTTATGAGACAAAGATGTATTATGAACCTTCTATTTTCAGCATTCACAAGACCTTGAACAAATACCCACTGATTTAGCCTAGTACTATAATTTTACTCTGTAGGGGAGTCTGAACCATTGTTGATATGAAAATCTCCCTTGATTTTGAAGTAATTTCTTTTATAATGCATTTTTTTCAAAGATTCCTTTGAATCTTAACTAACCAGAATTGACCCAGACTTAATGCAGTCAGAAAAGCAGAAGAAACTGGAACATTTGTTTTTATTTTTCCTATCAGTGCTTGAGGAGACTTCTGTTTTACAAGATAAGGGTAGGTTGGAACAATGCAAACTCTGTCCTGAACCCATGCTTCTCTTGATTGGTCAGGGTCTTTTGGGAAGTGTCATGTGGCTGGGTCTAAGGAATAGTTAATGCTTTTTGTATTACAAGGTAGTATCATGTATCTTGGAGGAGGTGGTACTGTAGTTATTGATAGCTTTTGATACAACTGACCATCATATCTTTGGTTCTGGACAACTTTGTGTTAGTAGTAAGGTCACTTTTTTCCTATGGTCTTTCTTCCATGGCCAGTATTTTTTTGAGGAAGTGTTGTAACCTCAGAGCCCTGAAATTTGAGGTACATCATGGCTCAGATCTCTCATCACACCTTCTTGATATCTACTTAAATTCGCTGACTTGGTTGTTTGTCATCTTGTCATGAGGTTTGATAGGTTTGCTGGTGATACATCTAAAGCTCTGACCAGATAGGTGATGCTGTTTTGATGGTGATCCAATGTCTAGAGGCTATGAGATTATGTATGGGGAGGAAACACTTTCAACTCAACCTTGGCAAAATGGAGTGGCTTTGGTTTTGGATGTAGTGATGTGATATATTTTTCTCTCAATGGGCTACAACAGATATGATACAAAATGTGGGGTCCTCCTGGACTTGAGAGACAATTGTGGCTAGAGAGGCCTTTTCACAGATCATCTTTGAACATATATATATATATTCTTTGCATATTAAATTGCTCATATTTCTGGACTTGTAGGGCTTGCTTTCTCTCAATTGTGCCTTGATGACTTCCTTCCACATTCTGCAATGTGCTCTACATGGAATTTCCTTTGAAGATCATCTGGATTATAGCTGGTTTAGAATGCAATACTGTGTGCAGTTCTGTTCAATATTGTCAATATTATACTGTTGTTGTGTGGGCGGCACTATCTCTACTTTCTGGGTGAGATTCAGCATTAACTTCCAAAGTCCATCATTGCAAACGGACAGGCTATCTTCCCTTGAGGTTTTCTGTCAATTCCATTGTGTTAGGTACAGTGAGTATATTCTAATTCTCTTTCCTCAAAAGTTGCCATCTAGTGGAATTTTGAAAGTGTGACTTTATGTCTAACAGTAATTGTCTTTAGTATATGTAAGGCAATATATTTATTTAAGTCCAGTTTGAGTCCAACAGAAAGGAGTGGAAATAATTTTTGATGATTAAACTGTTCAAATGTGCCTAAGTCCATCTTCAACATATCTGTAAATCTATGACCTAGTCAGTATCTAGTAGCACATCAGGAAATATGTTCCCTAGAAAGAAAATAGAAAAAGATACAGTAGTCACCTGAACTATTGGCTAAATGCTAGGCTTATTTTCTTGAATAACAAACTTCTGAAATGCATTGATTCTAGAGCTTATTATGTTAATTAGGAAAAGGAAAGCAAAAAGAAAAATGACCTTTGAGGTTGTTCTAATCAACTGTTCAGGACCACTGGGAACTAAATGAGTCTCTGATTTGGCATAGAAAGTCTGATAAAACTATACTAATGAGGAAAACAATTTAAAATCAATATTTATAGTGCAAAGTACACATACAATGATCAGTTTCAAAGGAGGAATCTTCCAGGAACAGGAAAATTAATATGTGAAAATCACATTAAAAGAGGAAAGTAAGCTGATTTCTTTTCCACTTTTACTTCCTTTCCTTCATCTTCATACATTCATATTCTACAGTTATTCATATTTTACTGCTATCTATTCATTCAGCATTTTCTTTATAAATTCCCCACATTTTTTCTCTTCCCCCTGCTAAAGAAATCTACATATTTAAATTTTTGATGTGACAACCAGAAGAAACTTTGGAATGGGATGAGAAATCTCCACTTTTCTTCCAATTTGGAGGATGCTGGGATTGGGGCATATTCAGATTTCAATATATTTCTACATCTTTTTCAACTATAAGATGAATTATGGTGCTCAAATTGTACAAAAGTTAAATTCATTTAAATAAGTTTACATCTTTATTTTCTTTAGAGCTATTTTCTGTTCTGTGCAGTAGAAACTCCAATGGGATATGGATTATGTTAAACCTGAGTTCTACAGATTTTTATAAATCTGTTTGATTATTAATGATTAAGATGATGTGATTAATTAATTTCATGCAGTTATCCATATTCTGGGGAAAATAAGTTGGGCCTACAGTTATTAAAGAAAGTATATTAAATGAAAAATATATATGTTTAATTCTGAATATGACAGAATTTATAAACATTGAAGCCATATCTCTTCAAATCTAAATCTTCCATTTAGGATACATTTGAAAATTTCTTTTTTCATTCTTTCACCAATTTTTGTTCTTCTGTTTCTGAAGAAAATTATAGGTTTTAGTGCAGATTCTTTTCAAGGTATAATTCAAATGGAACTGAATCTCTTTGCAAGGTGGCTGTTGAAAAGCAGATAGTGGAAGAGAGACCCTCATTCAGGTAATACAGATAGGATTACACAACCAAGATCCCAATACAAATTATCATTAGCTAAAGATTCAAGAATCTTCGTTTTATTTTTTTTCCTGAAATTTTACCTTTAGTTTCAGGATCCAGATGGAGATGCTTGCAGTAATTTTATCTACTATTTAAAATAATTAAAAGTGAGATTCTCCACTGTCTTTGAATTCAGAACTATAAATGCTGACATGAGACATGATTAATGTTAAATAAAAGCAATTGGCTCAATACCTGTTAATGTAAATTAGTCTCAGACAATTAAGTCATAAGAAAACAATACTTACATTGGGGAATGTTTATTAGTATTTGGAAATACCAATTTTAGCTTAATCTTTCACATAAATACATACAATTTGCTATTTAAATGTCTTTAATCAATTACCATTCTCTAGGTTTCTGATATCTGTGACAAAACAATGGATAATGACACATCTATATTTCTTCTACTGGAATTCTCAACAATTAGGGAACTACAGGTTATGTACACAGCTATATTTCTGATTCTGTATTTAATGACCCTAATAGGGAACTTTCTCATTATCTCTGCAGTTGCTTTTGACTCTCGCCTTCACACCCCCATGTATGTCTTTCTGATGAATTTAGCTTTACAAGACATTGGTTCTGTTTCACTCATTGTCCCCAAATCTGTTATCAATTCCATTATTAATGAACGGTATATTTCTTATTCTGGATGTGTTGCTCAAGTCCTCTTGTTTGTCTTCTTTATAGATTGTGATATTTCTCTTCTTACTGTCATGGCATATGATCGATTTGTTGCCATTTGTAATCCTTTACGATATGAGATGATAATGAATAGGAAGGCTTGTATCAAAATGATTGGCAGTGTATGGACGGCTAGCTTTCTCAATGCTGTATTAAACACAATTGGAACATTCACTACTCATTTCTGTTCTAATGCAATCAATCAGTTTTACTGTGAAATCCCACAGTTACTTAAGCTTGCCTGTTCAGATGCATTTGTGATTGAAATTGCTGGCATAATATTCAGTTTTACATTAGCATTTGGTTGTTTTGTCTTTATCTTTGTTACTTACATTCAGATCTTTACTGCTGTTTCAAAAATCCCTTCTGTTCAGGGAAGAAAAAAAGCCTTCTCCACTTGCTTCCCACACATCACAGTTTTTTCCTTATTTTTATTTACTTCGTCATTTGCTTACTTGAGAACTCCATCTGATACCCCATCACACTTTGATTTTGCAATTACCATCATGTATTCTATTGTTCCACCTATGTTAAATCCATTAATATACAGCTTTAGAAATAAGGATATCAAAATTGCCCTTTCAAGACTTTTTGGTCTGAGGACTCGTATTTTAATCAGCAAAAATTAGGAGCAGACATATGAAGAGTTAAATATAAAATGAAGCCTATCTCATAGTTTCATGTTGTGATCTGATTGAAGAGTCTTGAAAGTGAAAGAATGTTATATGCCACTGTCAAAGTTGGAGATTACTCAATTGTCCACATAGACATTTAAAGAAAATGGAGAGCAAAGTTTAAAACATTAGAATCCCCTATAACCCTTTGGAAATGCAGGTTTCCGAAGAGAGAATGATAACAGAAGCCATAACAGGTAAACAAAGAAAGAAGGTGGAAGTCTTCTAAATGTGACAAGAGATGCTGTTGGAATGAGAGGTGAATAGACAAAGGTAGCAGCAGAGGAAGCCATGATATAGATGATTGATATGTAAGGCAAAAGATCTGTGTCTAGTGAGAAGAAGCAAGAAGATCCCTAAGGTCACTGAAATGAAAGAGTCAGAAAACAGCCAGTAGAAAGATATGCAACCCTTGGTTCTAGAAGGTGGTAGAGCAAGTTCCACTTGTCTTAGGTGCTGGTCAATCAGGTAGTAAGAGAGAGGTTGTTAACATTCCTAAGACTATTGGCAAGTAATATGGAGGAAGAAATTAGCAGTGAACTTTGTTTGCATTAAAAACAAACTGTTAGAATGTTAATTATCTTCTACATATTAAAACAGATGTTATACCTATTTACCATATACACACACAGAGAGAGAGAGAGAGAGACAAACACATGTACACAAAGCACACACCCAGATAAATGTTTGTATATACATTGCATATGTAGATGTATAGAAATATTTATACAGATAAATTCTTACAAATATATTTTGTACTATGTATAGTAATAAACAGCACCTTTTCACTTATTAGCTCTGTGCATATGTATTAAATTCTGTGTATATTCTTTGTGTATTCAACTGGGCCTGTATACATGAACAAGTGTACTAACACCATTTTTCCCCTTTGGATCCAGTTAGCTGCACATTATTATTCTGAAATTCAAGTCCTGTCTCCTGTTTTCTACATAAATCATTAACTTCATAGTTCTTTCTATGTCCAGTGCAAAGAATGTTGTTTTTAGTTTCCAGCAGCAGATCAGGAAATATGCATCTGAGAAAAAGTAAACTGAAAATCCCAAAATTATTTGGACAGAAATACTATTCTATTTTTGTCTTTTTGTAATTGTAGTAAGAGTACTTCAGTCATAAGCTCATTGATGTGTGTGTGTGTGTGTGTGTGTGTGTGTGTGTGTGTGTGTGTGTAATAGTAGTAGTAGTAATAGTAGTCAGTCGAAATTAAGCCATTTAATTAAATTCTAATCCTTAAGTTAAATAAAGAATTAGTATACATATTTATATTTAGTTGACATATCATGCAGAGAGAAACACAAATGTTTATGTATAGAAATATTTATATATGACAAGTGTTATAAATACACTTTGCACTATTTTTAATACTAATAAACAGCACTGTATCTAAACCACTTTCCTCTCCTTGGAATACAGATGTCTGTAGTCAAGCTTTCCTAGTCTTTGCATAAATCATAATACTGAGCCATATATATTTCTAACATCTAATACTGAATATCCTTGTTAGATGTCAAGCAAACAACATATGTTATAATCTAATCTGATTATGTCTCACAAAAGTTAAAAGAGATTTCAATGGCTGAACAATTCAATAATTCATTGTCCCCAAGTCCAATGCAAAGTTTGTCATTTTTAGTTTCCAATAATAGGCCAGAAAATATGTAAATGTAAACTGAAAATCCCAAAATTATTTGGAAGAAAATATCATTCAATCTTGGGAAGCCTTCTTTTTAAAGAAAAAAAAAAAGGCTTAGGGATTAAATCATGAACTCATGGATATGCACAGACAGAAATGTACATCTATCATCATCATCATCATCATCATCATCATCATCATCATCATCATCATCATCATCATCATTATCCATACAAGATTTATATGGCTACCAATAACATAATATTGACAGTTAAAACCCATTGTAATATGCACACTAATAAATACATAACTGGCAAGTTAGGTACAGCTACAATCAGTCATCAACATAAATCATTTTATGGACTTTACAAAATATTCCAGCTCCTCTTCCTGATGATTTAGCCTTATCTTTAAGGCCTATGAAAGGCCAACAAGTCCAGAGCCAATCTAAAGGATGGGTAACTTAACTGATCTTTCCTAAGGATGATAGTCTATTCTTTCTTCTATGTGAAATCCAGTTTTACATAGCATGAGGAATGTTTTCAGATTGCATTGCACAATACAATTTTTTTAAGTATGAGAATTTTCAAATCTAATGCATAGGTCTGTTCTTAAATGATTTTGGAATGTACTATTACTTTATTTCATTGTTTAAAGCAAAAAACAATATCTATAGCGTTCTAGGACCCACACTCTTTATACTCTCTATAAATGACCTTTGCGATCACCTTGTAAGCAACTGTGTCCTCTTTACAGATGATGTAAAACTATTCAACACCACTGACAATGCTACTATCCTTCAAAGCGACCTTGATTATGTGTCTGAATGGTCAAACATCTGGCAACTCCAAATCTCGACCAACAAATGCTCTGTCCTACACATTGGTAAAAAAAAATCAGTACACCAAATTCAAACTAGGTGGATTTGACCTCATTGCTGATTCTCACTCTGTCAAGGACCTTGGAGTTCTCATATCAAATGACCTAAGTGCCAGAGCTCACTGTAACAGCATTGCCAAAAAGGCATTAAGAGTTGTAAATCTAATCTTACAAAGCTTCTTCTCCAGAATATCGAATTGCTAACTAGAGCATACAAAACTTTTGCCAGACCAATACTCGAATACAGCTCATCAGTCTGGAATCCACACTGCATATCAGACAATAATACAATTGAGCAAGTCCAGAAGTATTTAACAAGAGGAGTACTATACTCCTCTGCTCACAACAGAATACCCTATATCACCAGGCTTGAGATTTTGGGCTTGGACAACCTTGAACTACTCCACCTATGGTTAGACTTAAGTGTAGCACACAAAATTATCTGCTACAATGTCCTACCAGTCAATGACTATTTCAGCTTCAACCACAGCAATACAAGAGCACATAGCAGATACAAACTCAATGTAAACCGCTTCAAACTTGATTGCAGAAAGTACGACTTCAGCAACAGAGTGGTCAATGCCTGGAATGCATTACCTGACTCTGTTGTTACATCCTCTAACCCCCACTCAAATAAATATTTTTTTGTAAAAATGTCTCCTTTGTAGTAAAAAGGATGAAATAAATGACCATTTGATTAGTGTCTGCAGCAAAAATTCACAAACTGACTATAATCAGTGATAAGCAGTGTCATAATGGTTTTGCCAGAATTATTCATTGAAAATTTCACCAGAAGTTAGGATTTGAATGTACCCAAGACCACTGGAACCATCAAGTTAAGAGGATTTTTGAAAATGAACAGTTAAGATCTTATGAAACTATAAATCCAAATAGGCATTTTGTTCATAACATGCCTCATATAATAGTTGTTGAAAATTAAAAAAATCTAGTTCATTCATAATGATCTACCAGATGATGCTAAGATTGAGAAAAAAAAAACTATTTGAAAAATGTGAAATACCAGGATTTGCTGTTTGAAGTCGAACACTTATCAAAAAAGAAAATAGATATTGAACCAATTGTAATTAGTGCCCTTAGAACAGTGGTTCCCAAAGTGGGCAGTACCACCCCGGGGGGCAGTGGGATGACTTAGGGGGGTGCTAGGAGGCAATGGGGATGGCAGGGGGCACTATGAGGCAAGGTGGTGGCAGAGGAGTGCTGGAGGTGGGACCCTCGCAGGGCACAATTCAGGGTTCCGAGTAGTTTGGAGAACTGGTAAAACAGGCCCCTGGCTGGTCCCACTCCTCTCTGCCTGATTCCTCCATTCCTGCCCAGTCAGTCCTTATTGCGCATGTGCTACATGCGTGATGATCTCTGATGGCCACAGTGGTGTGTTGGAGAAGCGGAACGAGCAAAGCCGGAGGTCGGTAATTTTTGTTGGAAAAAGCATCCAGACACCGCATCTTTATTTCAGTGTGGCTGGAGTCCACACACCATGTCTGGAGGCTTTTTGCAGCAAAAATTACCAACCTCCAGCTTTGCTCTGCTTCTCCAATGCGCCACTGCTGCCACATTCTAGGCACCAGCCATGCAGTTCTAGGCGCCATGTTCTAGGCACTGCACCACTCTGCTTGGACTTGCTTGGGTAAGTCCCTCCAGTACAGCAGGCTCAATGGGGTGGATCTGTGGGGCCGGCACTTAGAATGTGGCCACAGTAGCACATTGGAGAAGTGGAGCAAGCAAAGTTGGAGGTCAGTAATTTTCACTGCAAAAAGCCTCCAGCCTCCGTGTCTTTTTTTCAGTGGCTGCAGGCATTCATGACAAGGGCTACGTGGGCTGGCGGGGAGCCGAGCGACAACAATGGTTCAGCCCTGGCTTGCCTTCCCTGGCAGCCAGCCATGGGAGGAAGGTAAAGTCACAGCCATGGGATAAAGAAAGAGGCTGTCATGGGGGAGGAAATGGGGAGATTAAGGGCCGGGGCCTCTGAAAGGGGAAACAGGGTGATGCAGGATTAGTACAGGCCTTTGACAGATTAGACCACCTGATCTGTGAATCTGGGATTAGCATCCTTTAAAAAGTAATAAACATATAATTTATCAGTATGACTCTCAAATTTGGAGATGATTGGGGAGATAACAGCAGAACTGGGGACATCATAAATAGGACACTGTAGGAGGCAGAGTTTCTACTTGCCTAGATGTACAAGGGCAAAGTCTCTGCAAATAAGAAATCCCATCCCCTGCCAGTAAATCTAATATAAGGGCATCAAAGCAGGCTCTGAAAAAGGTCTATCTCTATTTGCTTAGGGTTAGATTGTATAGACACCTCACAGGTTGGAGTTATATTTTCAAACAATTTACATTGTATTGCATTAGAAAATTATTCTGCTTTCAGAATATGGAGAAGTTTAAAGGACTGATTTCAGTTTTCCTTCTCCAAACATACATGTCATTAAACAATAGTTCCTGTGGCATATGAAAAATATATATGTAATAAAGATCTGTTTAACATTTCAACCCTACCTAAAAAAATTATCCAATTTTTTCTTTAGACAGGCATAACTATTTCCTAAATTATATGGTTTCTAGTGTTATTTTTTAGTTTATTATGTTAATTAGGGAAAGAAAATCAAAAGTCAAGAGGAAGTGAGAAGACCTTAGAGGTTCTTCTCACAAGACGTGCATGACTCCTGGGAACTGAGCAAGTTTCTGTGAAGCTAAAAAAACCTTGATAAAGCTATCAGAAAAATCTTTAAAGTTTCATATGAGAAATAAAAGAAGTTCAAGTAACAGATAAATACCCGATAACCTAAAATGAGAATTAATGAAGAAAGTAAGCAATGATCTTCTCCACTTTGCCTTTTTTTACCCTTTGAATTCTAAACTTATCTATCTATCTATCTATCTATCTATCTATCTATCTATCTATCTATCTATCTATCTAATCCTTCTATCCAATTATTCCTTCTTTTATTTTTGCTATGTATTATAGCAAATGTATATATATATTTACTTCTTGAGATGTCAAGCAGAAAACAGAAAACTACTTACATATATTGAGATGTATACATTTTAACAATGATCGATCAGAAGGCAATTTAAATACAAATCCCATGCAGGAGATACAACATTTCCACAAATCATCATCGTCATCATCGGCAGCAGCAGCAGCAGCAGCAGCAGCAGCAGCAGCAGCAGCAGCAGCAGCAGCAGCAGCATCTGATTAGGGTTAGGGTTAGGTATCTGGCTGAATGTACAACCACTCTAACAAATATTTCTTTCATTTTCACATCTCACTTTTATTTTAAAGTCTTTTAAATTCATTTCACATATATAAATATGATTTTTTTTTTTAAAAAAAAAATCTAATTACTAAAACAAATTTTATCCTAACTCTGATTATCTTGATTACAATCATAAGGCATGTTTGCTTACTGAAGAGCTGCAACTGATACCATACCCTTGAACTTTAATTAATACAAGAAAATTGAAGCAATATGGATGTAATATTTATGCTTAAAACACTTATCCAAAGTGGAAAGATCAACATTTATTTTAATCTGCGTTGAAATCATACAATTTATGATTAAAAGGTCTCCAAATGATAATGAATGGAAATGATGTTAAGAGTGCTTCCTTTTCTTCTAAGGTTGTGATCTTTGTGACCAAAAATGGATAACAACACATCTATATTTTTTCTCTTGGAATTATCAAACATTCCGGAATTTCAGATTATCTATGGCTCTGTATTTTTGATTTTGTATTTAATTACACTAACTGGGAACTTCCTGATTATCTCTGCCATCATTTTTGATTCTCACCTTCACAGACCTATGTACATTTTCCTAATGAATTTAGCCCTGCAGAACATTGGCTCAGTTTCAGTCATCATTCCCAAATCCATTTTCAATTCATTTATGAACAAACGACAGATTTCTTATTCTGAATGTGTAACTCAAGTTCTTTTATTTTTATTCTTTGTAGACTCTGATATTTCTCTTCTTACTATCATGGCATTTGATAGGTATGTTGCTATCTGTAATCCTTTACAATATGAAATGATAATGAACAAAAAGGCCTGCACCCAAATGGTTGGCAGTGCGTGGATTACCAGCCTCTTCAATGCTGTATTAAACACCACTGGGACTTTTCTTACTCCTTTCTGCTCTAATATTATCAATCAATTTTACTGTGAAATCCCACATTTACTGAAGATTGCCTGTTCAGATTTATATATAACTGAAATTGGAGTTGTAGTATTTAGCATTACATTAGCATTTGGTTGTTTTGTCTTCATTGTTGTTACTTATGTGGAGATCTTCCTTGCTGTCCTGAGAATTCCTTCTGTCCAAGGAAGAAAAAAGGCTTTCTCTACTTGTTTGCCACACCTAATAGTCTTTTCCATTTTTTTGTTTACTGGTTGCTTTGCTTATCTGCGTCCTATATCTGAGAAGCCATCATATGCTGATTTTGCCATTACAGTAATGTATTCAGTTATCCCACCCATGATGAATCCATTAATCTATAGCTTGAGAAACAATGACATTAAGATTGCTCTGTCAAGAATTTTCACTTTGAGGTCACTTATATAAATGGGAAATATTAAGAGTATAAAACTGAAAGTTAGGATAAAATAAACATCATCCCACAACTTCACACCTTATTGTATTAAATTGGAAAAGCTATGATAATACAATTTGACAATAAAGCAAATGAAATATTACTATGTCTCTTCTCCTACATATTACTTAACAAGTAAGAAAACAAAGATAGGAATATACTCTTTCTCCAATGTCAGATAATGCTTTCTTTTTTGATTGATTTCATTCATTTTTAAATTTCATTTTTAATCTCAGAATATATGGGGCAATCAAGGAGCGCTGGTCAGAGATTCTTCAAACAATTGCATATTCTCATTGAATCATGTAGTTGAACATAAAAATAGTAGGGAAAGACATAGCTATTCCAAACAAGTGCCATATAAACAAGTGCCATATATCTATGTTAGAAATCACATTTTCCCCTTCATTGCTAGATATGTATGATTTCACCAGCAATGCAAAATATATTCTGTTGAGTGCTTAGTCACAGGACAGAAATTATATTTCTTTGATCAAGAAATCCACTCTGGGGGCAGAGGAAATACAGGAACATGTCATTTCTTTAGGCAAAATCTCCTTTGCCTGATCCTTCCCCACCATCCTTTGTTCATCATGTCTCCCCAGAAATTAAAAAGTTTTGATCTTAAGTTGATTATTTCATATTAAAGAGTCCAGTGAATTGTTCTCTCTCTCTCTCCCTATTTCTCCTGCTTTGCAATGCTTGTAGACATGTAGGCCCCCTTCAAAGCCAGACAGTAGGTTATCATGTTTTCCATGCTGTAGTAATGTATTTTACATATGGGAATCATTCTTGTTTAAATTTGGTTAAACTTCAATTTTGTATATATCCTGTTAGCTTTACCCTTGTTGCATGTTTTCCACTTTTGAATTCCCAAGCAGATACTGCTGGAATTGCAACACTGAACAACATTTAATGCTTTCTATTGTAAGGATTTGTTGTTGTTTTTAGTTGCAAAGTCATGTTCAACCCATTGTGACCCCATGGACAACATTCCTCCATGCCTTCCTGTCCTCTACTATCCCCCTCCCAGAGTCTATTTAAGCTCATGCCAACTGCTTCAGTGATTTCATCCAGCCACTTTGTTCTCTGCTGTCCCCTTCTTCTTTTGCCCTCAATCGTTCCCAGCATTAGGCTTTTCTCCCTTAGGATATATCTCATTAGAATATTATATTCTTTGATACATTTTTTTCCAAAATTGTATTTAGTGAGAAAAATTGTGGTTTCATTTCAAATTTAATTTCCAAGATTTCTATAGAATACTCTAGATTTCTTTTCAATACTTTTGAGGGCTTTTTCTTTTTACAGATCCACCACATCTGATAGAATGTTGTTTCTGCTTACTACCATATAATTTTTCTATCTTAAATATTATTGATAGAGTTGTATATCAACTGTAGAACATGTATATCAATTTTCCTTTAGATTATATGTATATATTATAGAGATTTAATCTATAGTTCTTTCCAGTTTTGTGTGACATCTGTTTCTTTAAAACGTTGCTTCCATTTTGTCATAAAAATTTTGTTTTGTCCTGTCCTTGTATTATATCTAATTAAAAGTTTATATGTGTGTCCTAGGAGGAGGTGATGGTTTTGTATGAGTATTTCAAAATTTGTTTTTTGCCTTTTAATATCCCCTTTCCTTCTTGAGAGCTGCTGTTATTCTTCCATCTATTTATTATTAAAGCAGCCATCTTTTACAAAGTAGTTTCCTTGCTGTATTTTGCCTTATAGAATTCAATTGAACTATATCTGCATATGTAACTATAACTATCTTCATATAATTATCTCCAACATGAGATGTATATGATGAAGAAGCTAGATATGATTTCTAGTTTTTTAAACTGATATATATTTATAACAGTGGTGGTATTCATTTTTTTTTTTTTACTATTGGTTCTGTGGGCGTGGCTTGGTGGGCATGGCAGGGAAAGGATACTGTAAAATCTCCAGTTAGAGATGGTATTTGCCGGTTCTCCAAACTACTCAAAATTTCCGCTACCAGTTCTCCAGAACTGGTTACAATCTGCTGAATACCACCTCTGATTTATAATCTGATTATTAAGTAATTATTCATATTTTGGACAACTGTAATTTCCAAAACATGTCATTTTTTATTTTTTATTTTGAACTGTAAGCCAGTCTTTCCTTTTGTATGTCTTTATCTCATTTTGTTTAAACTCTTGGCTACTTCATTAAAAAAAATGAAGAAAAGTACCAAACCTGTCCTTAAATCCAGTGACTAAAAAGAATTACAGAGGTGATCTTAGACTATTCCTAGCATTATTTTTCACATTTTATAGTTATAAAGCCTCAAGAAGAACATTGACTTTGTTTGACATGGCACTGACTCTTCAGCCTCTTATAATCTGATAGTCACAGGGGGTTGTGGGGTACAAGTAGTTACTACTAAGTACAATGAAGACAGGACAACTTTGGTGTAGCGGTTAATACATCAGGCTAGAAATGGGGAGACCAGGAGTTCTGTCTCAAGCACAAAGCCAATTGAGTGACCTTGGACCAGTCACTCTCTCTCAGCCCTAGGAAGTAGACAGTGACAAACTACTTTTGAAAAAGCTTGCAAAGAAAAATGCAGGAACTCTGATAATTTGACATTATAAAATAAAAGGGGGAAAAGTAGCAGAGGCTGTAAATACCATATTAGATATTCACTCTGTGCACCCTCTTCTTTCATTTTGTTGGCTTTTTGTCTATGAGATTGCCAATTTGCTCAGAACCTTACTTTCTATGATCTTCAAAAAAAAAAATTATTTATTACGTTTGTCATTAGCTAAGATATTGTATTGCCTATTGTTGCTAAGAAATAAGGGTTCTATCCTAAAATCTTTTGGACTGGCAAGATGGAAGGTGATTCTCAGAATAATCCCTTGCACTTATAATTAAATAAAATATGCCAAGTAATTCTTCATTATGTTTTATGTATATTTTTTCAAATACAATCTCCATAAAATATTCTGGGCTAGCTCTGCATTAGGGAACCTACTATTACAAATATAAGGATAAATCTTTAGACTAAAGTATATAAAATATATATTCCCAGCTTGTCTAACACAAACTGTGACAATGTAAAAAGTTTTTGAAAAAAACTTGTATGTTAGCTCAAGTTCAGTCTCTTAAGTACTTGCGTACGATATCATGATTCAAGTACAAAAGAATAAAGTTTGTATTGTCACATCATAATGCACTTTTTTTCATTTCTCCCTAGTTCCCATTTTTTGATGCCCATGACTATTTCTTTCAAAACCAACCAATGCAGATCAAATATCAAAAAGATCAGTGGATAATTCTATTGTAATATAAATGATTTAAAGTCAGAGAGTTTAATGGGTTTCTATTCTGAAATGAGAGTGTATCCTTTTAAAAAATGTTAGTGGATAGAATTTGGGGGCAGAAACCTTATAATATGTATTACCTGAATTTTTAGAATAACATATGGTACCTTCTCTTAAAATTGGAAAGCCTGATGAAAGCTGAGCATCGAGATTTTCTGAATTTTTCACTGTTAGTGCTTTTGCTATAAAATACAATAATATTCTAAAGCAATATATCCATCATCCTCACTGTTACATTCTCTATCAATAATAGCTTTCAAATAAAAAACTTGATAATTTTTAAAAAATTAAAAATGTGAGGTTTACCGATTACAGTGAAAAAGACCTGGCTATGTGCTAATCCAATCTGGATGATGTACGATGTATGACTAATATATTAAACGACTAATACATCAGACATTAGTCATATATATGATGTATGACTAATCCAATCTTGATGATGTATTCAGAGAACAGTGTTTTCCTCTGAATAGCTTTGAGAGAGTTTTTTTAATGGCTTCCTTTCTCATGCTGTAAATCAGGGGTCCCCAACCACCGGGCCGCGGACCGGTACCGGTCCGTCGAACATTTCCTACCGGGCCGCCGGTTTGCTGGGCACCGCCATCTTGTTTTGATGAGAAAGTGCTTCCGGGTGAGCTTTTCCGGTTGGAAAGCGGCGTTTGGGTCCTGAAGGAATCCTCGCGCCTTAGTTTCATTGAAGGGGGGGGCTTCGAACGAAACTAAGGCGTGGGGATTCTTTCAGCACCCAAGGCAAGGTGAGCCAAACGACCATCCTGAAGCCATCCTGAAGCGAAGCCCATCGACAAAGGTACAAAGGAGGAGTTGAAGGTGGCAGGGAGAAGCGGGGGACAGCTGGCTGGCCGGTTGCTCGGCTCGCCTTGCCTTGTCATGCATGCTGATGCTGGTACCGGGCCGTGGATCATTTTGTGATGCTGGTACTGGGCCGTGGCACAAAGAAGGTTGGGGGCCACTGCTGTAAATAATTGGATTCAGCAGAGGAGGAAGCATTGAATATATCATTGTAAAAATCAAGTCCAGATATTATGGAGTGTCAGAGGTTGGTCGCAAATAAGCAATACTTCCTGTAAGTAAAAACATGGAAAATACAATGATGTGGGGAAGACAAGTTGCAAATGCTTTTTGCCTTCCCTGCCTGGAAGATATTTGAAGGAGTGTCATGAAGATATGTACATAAGACACAATAATGAAGCAGCAGCAACCTACTCCAATGGCAACACTTACAATTACAACTCTAATTTCTATTAAGTATAACTCAGAGCAGGCAAGTTTAAGTAACTGGGGGATCTCACAGAAAAATTGATTTACCACATTAGAGCAGAAAGGGGTCAAAAAAGTCCCACTGGTATGTAAAACCCCACAAGTCAGTCCAGCAAGCCATACCATAGCAACCATTTGGGTGCATGCTTGCTTGTTTATCACCATTACATAGTGCAGTGGATTACAGATGGCAATATACCAATATACCATATGGTCATATGCCATAACTGTGAGAAGAAAAAAATCTGATGATATAAAAAAGAAAAACAAAAGAACCTGAGCAACATATCCAAAATAAGAAATGTCCCTGGTATTCAGGAGGGAATTGATCATAGATTTGGGAAGAATCACTGAAACAGAGCACAAATCCTGTACAGCCAAGTTCATCAGGAAGAAATACAATGGTGTATGAAGATGGTGGTCAAATGCTACTGCAGAGATGATTAAAATGTTCCCTGTAACAATTGTTAAATATAATAACAGGAACACAATAAAATGAAGAATCTGCAGTTCCCAGGTCTCTGCGAATTCTAGAAATACGAATGTAGATACAGATGTGTTCTGAAACATTTTGTGCACAGCAATAATTTCACAGTGCCTAGAGAAATAAACAGATTGAAAATGACTTGAGTAGCTTAAAATAACTTACAACTAAAAGTATTACAACTTATATGTGCTCATATAATCATTTAGAGAGTCAATGGAGCTCCATATTTTCCATTCGTTGTTTATCCTTTCTAGACATAGTGGAAGAACTGGTTTCATAGAGACAAACTTTCTCTCATTTTAATTGTTCTGCCCCTCCTGTTCCCACCAAAATATCTCCCACTGAATATTGATTACAAAAGTAACTTCAATAGAGTAGAATAGAATAGAATGGTTAGAAGGGACCTTGGAGATCTTCTAGTCCAAACTCCTGCCTAGGCAGGAAACCCTATATCATTTCAGACAAATCTCTGTCCAATCTCTTCTGAAAAATTTGGAGTGTTGGAGCATTTACAACTTCTGGAGGTAAATAGTTCCACTGAATAATTGTTCTAACTCTCAGGAAATTTCTCCTTAGTTCTAAGTAGTTCTTAGATCTAAATAGAATGATTCTAGAACATACCAGAGAATTTGGGAGGTGATAAAAGTAGAAATGGAAGCAGATTGTCTCTCAAAAGCCCTCAAATTTCATTACTGCTTTTTAGAAATAAAATAAAATAAAGCCATGCAATCATAACCACAGAATTTTGGAAATGACATTTTGGCTTCGTATGAGGCCACAACTGGAATGTTAGAAAACTATGTATGGAACTCTAGAAATCCCCATCTCCCAAGGTAAAACATTTTAAGTAAATAAGGTGAAACACCATCAATACAAATACCAAAATGATTCTGGAAAAGATGATCCTGAAAGCAAGGCTTCACATCATCAGTGTTTTTTTTTCTTCTTATTAGAGAAATCTCTTTAATCACTACTATAGGAAGATTTTAAAGACCAGATTATCACAGAAAAAAAAAAAACTATCAATGTAGTTGCTAACAGCTGAAGGCAGTAAATCAATGACAATTCTTTAATCCCTACCCATTCTCGTGGAACTGTCTAGTGGCAGGACCTACAGTATATCTCTGTCAGAATCACTGATCAGCCATTAATGATGAGATATATAGTTTCATTCATCAAATTAAAAATATTTAAAACAGTACTACATTTGTTCCCATGTGCTCTAAACCACTTTAGAGTGGCAGGGCCAGTCAGAGGTAGTATTCCGAATTACTCAAAATTTATGCTACTGGTTCTTCGAACTACTCAAAATTTCCACCACCCATTCTCCAGAACTGGTCAGAACCTACTGAATACCATCTCTGCTGTACATTCTTAGCTAGCTGGTTATTCCAAAAGAATAGTGGCTCAGAATGATTTTTTTTAATGCACTCAAGCATTTTGTAGTTATCACCTGATTCTTTCTTTGATTAAGTTCAGTGCATCTGAGTTAATGAAAAGAATAACATTTCTCACCTCTGGAATCTGGGTAAGATTGTCGTATTTTTATTTTCAACCCATAGATATCACTTATATATTTATTTTCCAGATAGATAGATAGATAGATAGATAGATAGATAGATAGATAGATAGATAGATAGATAGATAGATAGATAGATAGATAGATAAGTTTAGATAAATATTTCTCTGGAATTAAAATGTACTTTCTCTACATCAAATCATGAAACTGAACTGGTTTTAATTGATCAGGGAAATTCAAGGAAAGTTTTAAGAGCTGAGAAATAACAGATATCATAGCTGTAATATCCTATGTACCATTTGGTGAAAATACAAGTCTTTTGTTTTAGCCTGCAACATCAAAAAAAGAAATGACATTCTTCTGCTATAGAGAAGACATTAAAAGAAGGTTGATGATTGGTGTGTTCTCACCCTACTTGGATAGGCACGGCCCAATATTATGTGGACTGAAATGATAAACGTGGATCCATCATTAAAGAATTAAAGCTATTGGAGTTTGTTACTGGTATCAAAGTATATAACAATCACTGAGTCTGGATTCAAGAACATGCCAACAGGTCTAAACATTCCACAAACAATATTATATACAAATGGCAGGATTCAATCTTTATATAATAGTACAAAATGTACAAATTTGATGTATGGATGTACATCAGTTTTCTAAAAGGGTTAAACATCAGATTAGAAACCAGGAGACCATGGGTACTAGTCCTATCCTAGGCACAAAGCCAGATGGGTGATCTTGGGCTAGTCACTTTAACCCCCGGGAAAGAGGCAATGGCAAATCAGTTCTGAAAAAAAAAGTTGCCATACTTGCAGATACTTGTTTCCGTAAATCAGACACAAGTGATTGGGGGGGGGGGGAGAGAAGAATGGTCACAAAGATGTCATGAATAATTAATTTATAGCCTTAAATTGAAGGGGTTTTTCTAGGTAAGATAGAAAGATAACTCTTAGACTGGAGATCCTGATGTGTTGAAATCATCACTCTAAAACTCCAACAGCCACATTAATAGATCAGTAATTACAATAGCATCAATATTCTGTACTTGAATCATATCAATAAGATGAGCTTTCTATTGCTTTTCTCCCAGGAAATAACATGTGCAGTGCTTGTTATTTGTCTTCTGGAACATTTACCAAGGACCACAGATTTGAGAAAAAAACACTGCATAACAAAATACAATAGGGCTCTCCAATACTAAAGGTTATAAAATTTTAAAAAGAGCAAGATGATACTCTGTCAAATTCATCATATATAAAATAAATTTAAATCTTTATAACTATGTCTTAACCATTATCATGTAATTTTCCACACAGAAAGGATTGGCTATACAGGTAACAATCTTTATTCCAACTGATGCACACAGTCAAGACGTGATCAAACAACTTTTTTTTTTTTCAAATTTCAGCTTCAAGATGCTGGAAAAAAATAATTTCACTATAAAAAACTGGAATCTTCTGTCCTTAACATAAATTACTTCTGGTGCTAATTCACAATGTTATTCAGTTTGTGATCAGCATTTCATTTCATGTGATATAGAAGGTTAATTTTATTTCTATCTGTAAACTGAATCTAGAGAAACATCAATATAGAATTTCTTTCTGTTCTCTGCCATTTCAGTGTTTATAAGGTAAACACACTATAATAACATAAAACTCAAAATATTATATAAAAATAATATATTGCATGGAATGATATACTGTATTATACCTTTCATTAGCCTGCAATAATTATAATAATTTTTATTTATATAATAATTGAATACATAATTTTAATTGAATAAAGAAAAATAAACTCAGCTTAAGATAAAATATATTCATAATGTAGCTTTAAAGTGCTTAATATCTAACTAATTAAAAGATATAAAACTATTCCTAGAGGAATAATTAATGTTAATTTTCAGAAGTTCTCAAATACTTGGAAAACTGGATAATTAACTTTCATTATAATAATTGGAAAGCAAGGTATTTCCAAGGACCTATGTGCTTTGTTCACTCTATTTCTCTTTAGAAAAACTAATTTATTTCTGCTTAAGATAACTTTTTTTGCATTAATATATTTGAAGATAATAATTAAAGAAGATAAAAATACACATCTATGTTATGTTAATGTTTACTGAACTGACCTAGGAATATTTAAACATTTCTCAAATAAATAGATGAGGGGAAAAAATCTCTTATACTTTGATGTCATTCTCCCAAAAGATTAATTAAAAGTTTGAAGACAGCAATACAGTTATATCCCTGTATGTATATAAATAAAAACTAAAATTTAAACGGTTTTTATTTTTCTTGAATATATAAAAAATAATTATTTTTTAAAATGTTATTGATGTTTGTTGTATTCACTGAGAGGGGTAAGGAGATGAACAGAATCACATGCAAGAACACATACCATAACAATAAAATCTAAATTCCATAAATTCTATGGAAAGTCATTTAACATGTTGTCACATCTCAAGTCAGTAATTGTTCCAATTAGTGCTGTGAATAATAATCCAAGTATTTCAGGTAATTTTGGCACAAGATGGAAATTCCAAAGACAAGAAACTGTCTTAATGAGTTATATTGATGTATGAAAATGATTTAGAGTTTGTTCTGTGTGAAAACAGATGAAGGCTGATTAAGAAGCTTTAAGAAGCTTAAATTAGAAGCTTTTGAAGTTTTGTATTACAGGAAATTTTTCTTATGATGCTGCTAGTGAACAGGGAACATGGAAAGTATGCAAAATATGTTTCTGAATATATATGCAGACATATAAAATGAAATATGCACAAAAAGGGAAAAAATACAAATCTCCATATAAGAAATACCATAGGTGCATTTTCTGATTAATAATAATGTGTCTGATATTGACATTAAGACAAAATGGGGAACATTAGGAAAGGATCCTGAACAAGCTGACTCAAGTTAATTTCTATGAAGCACTTCACCTCTCTTCAGCTCCTCCTGATTATCTCTCATTGCAAAGATCAGTGGAAAAAAATCAAGTTTGTGCAGGTTTAGAAGGGCTGGGGAATGTTAAGAGGATCTTAACATTCCCCAGCCCTTTTACATGCCTCAAAGACTTGCAATTCTCCAGTTGGAGGAAAACTTTTCTATAGGCAAGCTGAAGCATTTTTCAAATTTTGTAAGTGCTAGAGATATTGAAGAGGGTCTGAAATAATTCATAGCCTATGAGGCAAATAAGTAGACCTCAAGAGCATGTCCATTTTGGTCATTATTCATGAAGGTCATAAAGCAGGTCAGTAAAAATCCAATTTTTTAATTTGTTTGCAGAGGTCATTAAGCAAATGTTGTGGTCATAAAGTGACTACCATCATAGTTAAATGAATTATCACAGTTGTTAAATAAACCAATGATTATGAAGCCAGTTATGCCCCAGACTGGAAGTAATTCGGTTTTCAGCATCATTATTGTAAAAAAGAAACTATGATCACGGGACCACTAGATCCTGCAAATAAACATAAATGCACCCCAGTTGTCAAGTCCCTGTAATGTAGTCATGTGATTACAGAGGGGCAACTGTCAGAATTTTGAATTTTGGTCATCAATAGTTTTCCAGACAGGTTTGTCAGAACTTTGAACATTCGCTATGTGACTAAGTTGAGCACTCCCCATATGCTTCTCAAACAGTTACGTAGTTCTACATTGTATAACTTGAGTGGGCCTAATAAAGACATGTCAGTAGGTTAGTAGTGCAGATATGCCTTTTATTGATTGGGTGTATGGATTTGGTGTGCTGTGGCAGATTGCTTAGGATAATCATCCACTCACCAATATATCTATTTGAGAATTAAGATTAGCAATAAAGTGTGCCTTAAAAATTCATTTTCAGGCCCTTCATTTGCATTTCCCCCCCTTTCATGTGAGTATTTACTCTGGAAGACTGCCTGAACAAATCTTTCAGTTTTCTGGGCAAAATTACAGAAGTGTTTTGCCATTGCCTTATTCCTAGGGTGAGGGAGTGTGGCTGCCCAAGGTTGCCCAATTAGTATGTTCTTAAGATAGGACTAGAACTCATGGTCTCCTGGTTTCTAGTCTGATACCTTAAAACCTACAGCTCTCAGAATAACAGAATAACAGACTTGGGATGGACATTGGAGGTCTTCTAGTTCAACCCCTTGCTCAGGCAGGAAACCCTATACCATTTCAGACAAATGGTTGTCCAATGTATTCTTAAAAACCTCCAGTGTTGAAGCATCCATAATTTCTGAAGGCAAATTGTTTCACTGAGTAATTGTTCTAAATACCAGGGAATTTCTTCTTAGTTCTTGGTTGCTTCTCTCCTTAATTAGCTTCCATCCACTCTTTCTTATCCTGCCTTGAGGTACTTTGGAGAATAAGTTGATTCCCTGTTCTTTGTGGTAGATATTGAAACACTGCTATTATGTTATCCATAGACCTTCTTTTCATTAAGCTAGACTTACTCAATTCCAGCAACTATTCTTTATATGTTTTAGCATCCAGACCGGGTGTGAAATTCAACTGCCTCACACCACCTTGCATGGAGTGATAAGAACAATTGGGTTTGGTTCGCCAAACCAAACAATTGCCCCTGGTTGGCCTCACCCATGCCCACCCAATCCCACCCGTGTTGGCAACAGGGATGATACCAGTGACAGGTGGACTGATGGGCATGGGGAGGAAGAGTAGCATGCAGGAGATTGTGGCATCAGGGCCCTTCTTAGGTGTTTCCTGGCCTGTGAGGGGAGGGCACTATCTCCCATGCTCCACTCAGGAGCCACAAAGCATTTGTCACCCCTCTGGCACCTGCCAAGCCTCTTCTCTATCACACTTCTCTTCCTAGCCAGAAGCGCTTGCATGTCCAGCAGGAAGGAGGAGGCTTAGTGTGTGCCAGAGGGGCAGTGAGTGCATTGTGGCCTCTGAGAGGAGCCCAGCCAGCAATTTCCACAGCAACTGGGGAGAGCCAGCCCATTGGAACTGCTTGTGCCCACTTGACCCGGCTGACTCAACCACCGGGAATTCAGGCTATGGAGAAGGCACTGTAGGGATCCCTGTCCATCGTGACTTTCTTCCACAGTGGGCCCATGACCACCAAGTGCTGGTGCTGTACAGGAGGAGGAGGGTATGGGGAGAGAGATGGGGGAGGCACTGCTTCTCTTCCTGTTGCCAGAGATCCTCCTCGCCTCTTCCCCTCTCTGGTCGAGCAGCGCACAAAAACTTTGCTTCCCCCAAAAAAGAGTGTCAGAGAGAGAGAGAAAGGGAGAGAGATGAGAGAGTGAGAGATGAGAGAGGAGAGAGAGGAGAGAGAGGTGAGATGAGAGATGAGAGATGAGAGAGAGGCCAAGTGAGGTTGACTTGGCCACACCCACCTAATCATATGACCACCAAGCCACACCTACAGAGCTGGTAAGGAAAAAAATTGAATTTCACCTCTGCTCCAGGCCCTTAATCATCTTTCTTGCTCTTCAATACACTTTCTAGAGTCTTTTTTACAGTGTGATGAGCAAAACTGGATGCAATATTCCAAGTGGGATTTTATCAAGGCATATTAATGGATTGTCCACTAGGATTCCAAGATCCCTCCCACAATTACTATCGTTAAGCCAGGTACAACCTTTACTATACCTGTGTATTTGGGGTTTTTTGCCTAATTGTAGAACCTTACTTTTCATTTCATTTTGTTAGATATGGGCCAGTGTTCAAATCTGTCACAATCCTTCTCTATCTTAAGCCTATCTTCTGGAATGTTGATTATTCCTGCCAGCTTGGTGTCATCTGCAAATTTGATGAGTTACCTATCTATCCCCTCATCTAAAACATTGATGAAAATATTTAGGATTACTGGACCTAAGACAGAGCCTTGAGGTACCCCACTGCATACTTCCCTCCATGTAGATGCAGTTCCATTCAGATATTAAGTACCTTGCAATGGCTGAAGAAGGCATTTTATGGCCATGATTTGCTGTTGTTGTTGGATTACTCAAGTCTGTTTGGATCCATTTCAGAAGATGCTCCTTTATTCTGAAAGTGAAACATCTATCAATTCTGTCAATGTAATTGTCTGTGCGATTACAAACAAATTGGTAAACACAATGAATTTTAGCACTGATAGGTTGTGCTTCCTTAGGCTATTCACAGATTTGTTGCTTGATTATCTTTTCCAGAATCTTTCTAGGCATTGATGTCAGCTGACAAGTCTGTAGTTTCCTGGATCCATTTTTCCCCTTTTTAAAAAATGGGAACTACACCAGCCCCTTTTGAGTCCTCCTCTGGTAGTTCCCTGGTGCTCCAGGATCCTTGAAAGACATGGTTCAGTGTTTCTGAGATCACACCTGCCAATTCCTTCAAAACCTTGGTTTGTAGTGCATAAGAACTATACTTACCTCCCTGTGTATTTTAACTAAGAAATCAAGATATATATTTTATCCAAAACTTTTGAGCAAATACTTATTTGTACAATAGGTTAAATGATAAATTATAATTATAAATAAATGACTAGGATTTGAGGCAATGTGGTTGTTCTCTGTTGTGAATTACTTTATGGAAAAATATTTATTTTTAGCCATCTTTCTCCACTTATGACTCAGGGTTAAAAAACAAAGCATTAAATACTCTCCCCCCATAATAATAACAACAAAATGGCACCCAAGGACAATACAATTCAATATATACTCAGTTATTTTTGTTTTGTTAAAAAAAACAGAATTAAGTTTACCACTAATTATAGATGTTCAGCAAATGATTGACCAGTCATTCTGAAGGAGGATTCTTCATCAAAACTTTCAAGAGTGGAAAAATGGGATATAAATATAAGAATGAAAACAAAATAATTCCAATTCATTGTCTTTGTGTGTTATACTGGCATTTCCTACCCTTATATCCCTGAAATGATTTGCCCATGAAATTTTCAGATAATCAAATACTTCTGATATAAATAATAGCAATGAAAAATTACCCCTATACATTTTCTTCTTTTTCTCTGTAGATAATTCTCCTTTACAAGGGGAAAAATATCACTGTAATTATTGTGTGCTGGTCTCCAGGGAGATTGATAAATTTAAATTGTGATCTTTATGAATACAACTTTTGAAATAACAATCAATGAAAGGGGTACATATATGTCTCTCTATATATCTATCCATGTATTTTGCCTTCAAACCAGTGACAACTTCTGGTGACTTTCTAGAGAGTGATTGGCCTAAAAGAGACCAACTTTCTAAAGAGTGGCTTTGTGCTTAAAATAGGACCAGAACTCATGATCTCCCAGCCTTGACCACTACATTTGACTGACTCTCTCAAAGAAAAATAACAGAGATAAATTATATAAGTAATTAAAAAGCAACTGGAGGTAAAATTAAATCTATATTGAAAAAAAGTTTTACAAAGGATTCAGAAAATTTTATTGAATTCCATTTCTGCTTAGAAAACATAATTATAAAATATATTAAGAGATAGGAATGTATGAATATATATTATGTGTATCTTCCTGATTTTGATAGATATGATTTAGTTTTAGCATTATCCACAGTCAGCCAAAGAAAAATGTAAATATTAAAGTAAAAAATGTATCCCTTATTACATTCATCTTTGTTATGGATATAAAGATAAAATAATAAATGTAAGAATTTACACTGAATGATTGTACTTATTTTTAGAATCTCTAAAATGACATTCTTTCTTTAAACTGTATTATTTCTATTGTTTTGAAATTCAGCATAATCAGTTTTGTTTAACACTTTTTAAATGCTTAACACATGTAAAATGCAATTGGTTCTTTTCTATTAGAATCAAGGAGATTGATGATATTCAGAACTATTCTTCTTCATCATTCAATCACTTGTCTAATAGGATAATTTACCAGTATGTTGATAACTGAATTTTATCCCTTTTCAATCCTAAAATTCCTTTGCATTCAGGTGGAAACAGTTTTGTAGTTTCAGGTGACAAATAGATTATAATCATGTAAAAAGCAGTGTTCTATTGTGCTGTAAAAATTTAGAGTGTACATTTCATTTCATGTGAGTGAATTTTGTATAAAAAAAGAGCATGAGTTGCAGTCCATCCTTTAGACTGTGACAACACAGTCTGTGCATAGCTGTTTCTGGCAACTGAGTAATTGTTTAAGGGATGTAAGTAGTTTTCAGTTGTTACTAAGATAACTTAGTATTGTAGTATTTCATCTATGACTATGTATTTGAAATTTCCATTTTGTTGCATATGGCTTGATAATTATTCACACATTCTGTACTATATATTAAACTTTAAAAAATGGACAGAAAGTATGAATGTCAACATCCATTGTATTTATTTTGAACTAAGACTGACAAAATCTTTTTTCTCTTTTTTTAAAATAATTGTGTTAACCACTACCAACATTTGATTGTATTCCCATTCTATCACATAAACTTTCAACATTTATTTATTTCACATGGAAATAAGGTATTTCTTTATGAAAAGATTTTCTGAGGTCAGCTGGAAATATTTTAAACTACTGTCATGTGTTTTTAGAGTCTCAATTGTAAAATATATTTTTGTTATGATTTTGTCTTTAAGAACTGTTAACTAACTGAATTTTAATGTAATAAATTTTAAGACAATGTCCATTTTCTTTGTGAAATATTATAGATAGTTTGTGTGCTTGTTTCTGAGTTATTGCTGATATTTTCTGGTGATAGATTGCAATAACCTTTTTATGTGATTCATATAAGTAAGTTTCCAGGTCTCCTTCCAAATTATTCACTTGAAATTTTAGTTCCCTCAGAAAGGGAAGGCTAACCAAAATCAATGGTGACATTCTTGTTTGAAATTGAGAATAAATATTTTTGCACAAGAATAGGCTATAATTTGGGGGTCTATGCAGAGAAGCTTGGGATGAAAAAAAAGAAGATATTGATATTGTAAGAGTCACTTCCAGCTAATACAGAAACAACACCAAAAAATGTTGCTTTAACACATACTAGACAGTACTTGTAGACTTGACATGCCCAAAAAGCTTTCTGGAAGCTTGGAATTTCCTAATTTAATTTTCATTTTCTTCTAGATACTATTCCTCTTAATAAAATGAATAATACGTCATCTCCTTCCAATTTTCTGCTCCTTCAATTCTCAACAGTCTGGGAATTACAGATTCTACACTTTCTGCTGTTCCTGATACTGTATCTGGCAATTGTCTTAGGGAATCTCATGATTATTTCTGCTGTTATTTTTGACCATCACCTTCACATTCCCATGTATTTCTTCCTGATGAACTTGGCCATTCAGGATCTTGGCTCTGTTTCTACTATTATTCCCAAATCTATGGCCAATTTTTTCATGAACTCTAGAAACATTTCTTACTCTGGATGTGCAGGACAGGTTTTCTGTTTTGTATCCTTTGTTGAATCTGATTTTTTCCTTCTCACAGTCATGGCGTATGATCGTTATGTTGCCATTTGCCATCCACTGCACTATGGGATGGTGATGAATAGACAAGCTTGTGCACAAATGATACTTTGTTCTTGGCTAATGGGAATTTTCAATGGAGCAATGCATACTACAGGCACATTTGCAGTCTCTTTTTGCTCCAATGTTGTTGATCAGTTCTACTGTGAAATCCCACAGTTGCTCAAGATATCTTGCTCTGATTCATACCAACCAGAACTTACTATTCTGGCAATCAATATTATGATAGAGGGAATTTGTTTTGTCTTCATCATCATAACATATGTGCTGATCTTTACAACAGTGCTAAGAATCCCTTCTGTTCATGGAAGACAAAAAGCCTTTGCAACCTGCTTTCCACACCTCACTGTATTTTCTATACTTATATCCACTGGATGGTTTGCCTACTTAAAAGCACCTTCTAATATTCCATCTAGTTTGAATTTGGCACTGACTATGATATATACCTTTGTTCCGCCTCTGCTGAATCCAGTGATCTATAGCATGAGAAACAAAGAGCTCACAGTTGCCCTTACAAAATTATTTCTTTCAGCATGTTCTTCTATAGAAACCTATTTTAACATTTCCATATCACTATGAGTTTTGCATTGGCTTAATCACTTTCATACACTGTGTTTTAGGGAGATTAAATATATTTTAAATAGGATATCACCAAAATTTAGGCAAAACCATGTTCCAGAAAGAATTTAAAAGTAATATAAGGTTGAAACTTCTTCTGAATTGGGAAAATATTAAATGTCCTAATTAAATACACTAATTATAAAATATACATTGTTCTAATGTATTTATTTGTCCCCAGTGTTTTGGAAATGCAAAGTTGATGTTTTTAAACTTTTGACTCCTCAACTCTATTTAATATACTTTATTCTCCTCCTCCTCCTCCTCCTCCTCTTTCCTAATCTATACCCATAGTATACTGAAGTACTCCTTCATTCAAATATAGTTAGAATTATAAATGACACATATAATAAGGAAAATACATTTGATTATGTAGTGGAGGTACAGGTAACTATTGATTAACCAACAATTGTTTAGTTCTTTATTAAGATAAGCAAAGGTTAAATAGGTGTTTCCTGGAGTATTCCTTGGAATATCTTTTTAAAAACTCTTTTTTATATTGAGCTGTAGCACAGTGTCTACTACAGCTCCTTGCATGCAAAACTGAAGTATTTAGCAAAAGAAAAACAAACAAACAAATAATTATGCTTTTGTTACAGAGACTTTACTTCTGAAAGTGAAGTCAACAAAGAAATTATCTTATGAAACAATCAAAGCATTATTTGTTCTATAGATTAAATGAAGTATAAACAAATCTCTAACCACATTTTCCACATAAACTTAAGGCTGTTAAAGTAAACTAAGCCCCTGAGAAATGGGTCCCCTGAGGAATATTACAAAAGTAAACACGGATAAACTTTGTTTTTATCTAGTATTCTTTTATTAAAAGAAATTGAACATTTCACTTTATCTGAGAAAAGTATCTGAGATTTGACCTTCTATTACAAGCTCTGAAGTCTAAAAAGCTGAATGGAAAATAAATCTAGTATCAATGAATTCCTTCTGCATGGATTCCCTGATACCGAGGAGCTACGTATAGTCCACATAATTGTTTTTTTAATAATTTATTTAGTAGCCCTCATTGAAAATTTCATCATCATCACTGTCATTGTTTATAGCCATCAACTGCATTCACCGATGTATTTTTTTCTAGTCAATCTATCCCTGCAAGATCTTGGCTCCATCTCTGTCACAGTTCCCAAGTCGATGATGAATTCCTTGATGAGCACGGAAGGCATTTCTTACTCTGGATGTCTCTGTCAAGTTTTCTTCCTTGTTTTCTTCATCCTGTCTCATTTCTTTCTCCTCGGTGTCATGGCCTATGATCGTTATGTAGCCATCTGTAAACCACTGCATTATGAGACTATACTGAACAAAAAAGCCTGCATCAAAATGGCAATCAGTGTCTGGATGTGTGGGCTATTTTATTCAATGCTCCATACAGGAAATTTGTTTATGGTGAAGTTCTGTTCTAGAATCATCAATCAGTTCTTCTGTGAAATCCCTCAGTTGCTCAAGATATCTTGCTCTGACTCTTATGCTGCAGAAGAATGGATACTCATTCAAGGTTCTTCTTTAGGATTCATTCTTTTTGTTCTAATTGTATTTTCATATGTGAAAATTTTTCAAGCAGTTTTGCAAATCCCGTCTACCCAAGGAAAGAAAAAGGCCTTCTCTACTTGCTTACCTCACCTCATAGTCATTTGTATTTTTTTGGTAAGTGGTACCTTTGCATACCTGAAACCCCTGTCCAGCTCCCCATCAACATCAGACATCCTGATTTCTATGTTTTACTGTGTGGTGCCACCAATCATGAATCCATTGATCTATAGCATGAGAAACAAGGAACTCAAAATGGCAATCAGTTTAATAAGTAGTTTGATTCTTAAGAAAATCAACTGTCTGTGCTGTTGAACAATTTCATATCTCTGTTTCTTTAATGATGAAATGCATCCATTCGTTATTATATGTATTTGCAAAAATGTATGTAAATATACATCATGCTTTATCTATACATGATTTTTTAAAATATAATTTTTACAATGGGTTTCTTAATTCTTTTTCTTTTAGGAAATGTACAATTTTCTGTTTTATTTTATTTATTTATTTATTCCTTTTGGTTTATGTTAGAAAGCAGAAGATTGTGAATTCATATCCTGCCTTAGCCATAAAAACCAACTGGGTGACATTGGACCAGTCACTTTCTGCCAGCCAACTTGTCAGAGTTATTGTTATGAGAAAAATAGAAGGTGGAGGGTGTGTTAGATATGTTTACCTCCTTATTTGTAAATAAACAAACAGTTAAATAAATAAATAATTTATGCATGTCTAAAAACATTATTTTAGAAAAGTAAAAAAGAAAACATGTTTCAGCATGCACAGAAAGCAAGAAGCAAATTTGTTTTCTTTATATGTTCAACATTCTTTTTTTATAATAATACTTCATGGTTGCATGCAACATATCTTACAGGAAACTGTGAAGTTAACAGAAAATTGGTAAAAGATTCTCTTTTCTGTTGTTAAAGTTTGGTGAGAGGAAAAAAGGAAATATTTTACAGCTGCCCTTTTCATAGATCCCTGAAATTGAAAGTACTGAGTTTTATATTATACATTCATATATGAAAGCTAATCTTATTGTGGATAAAATGCAGCTTTAAAAAAAAATCAAAATTCCTTTTTTCTTGCAAGCAAGCTAAATATATGCATTAAAAGGGGGGGGGGAGGGAAATTTTGGAACAGACAAATGATAAATCCCCAGAATTTTATGTCATTATTCTATCAAACGTCCAGAGCTGCACCATGCTTAGCATGATTGTATCTATTAAAGATCAACATTGCATAGCCCTGCTTTAAAAGATAGAGATACCATATTTTTATAAGCCCATCAAATCAGCTGCCAGTACTTTGCTGATATTGGTCTTTGTTTGCCTCAAGTTCTTCCTAAGAACCTCCTAGATAATCATAATCACAATTTATTATCTGTTCATTTTCTTCTACTGAATCTCTTTATTAAAAAATGAGAATTACCATTCTGAAACCAGATATATTTGTATATATGTATGCATATAGGTAAACAGATGCAAATGTGTGTGTATATGTGTGTATGTGTATATGTATGTATGTGTATGTGTATGCATGTATATATATATATAATATATTGTGTGTGTGTGTGTGTATAATCATAAAATTTCATTCTTTTTCAAGTTCATTTAAAGCCTCAGAAGAGACAGGAAATACTAAACAGAAATCTATATTGTGCTTATGGTACATAAATAAACAATTTAAAATATCTACAAATCTTACAGATATTTTAATTCTGTCCAAAGAATAATGTCTAGCTTATGGAAATATAAATCTAATTTTTCTCTTCATACATTTTACTTCCAGATTTTACTTCGAAATTATTCATTATCTTTATTCTCAACATCTTTGCACTAGTTGGCACCCCCATTTTTGGGGTTTGAGCCCCAAATAAATAGCCTTTATTGATGGCTATTCAGAATGTATAAACTGGAGTCATGTGGTCAGTAAGGAAAATAATTTTAATGTGCAATGGAGTTAAAATATGCACTTTTAAATCATCAGGAAATAATGTGTGACTCTCTGATGTTGCTCATTGCTCTATAGCATCTTGTCACATGTACATCAAAGACATACCCTTTTTTAGTTAACATGAAAGCCTGAGATCATAATAGATAATCATAATATTCCTCTAGCTTGTATGTTCTTGTAAAGAACAGAGATGTGCCAAATTGACAAATAATGTGAAGACTGAAAATAAAAGACATTTTTGGAACAACAATAGAAAGAGGAGATATTGTGGTGTAAAAGCCAGCAACCCAAAATGGATCTAGAGGTATTGGTTCTTGTAAATTTAGAAATTAATGGGGGGAAAGAGGAACTTTGGCTGGTGATCTTGAAACAGAATAGGCAATTTTAAGCTGCTAAAAGGGTTGGATTTGAGGGAACCAGAAATCAACTGGATTGTTCCATGTTGAATTCAAAGATTTTGATTAATCAAAAATGTCTTGTCAAAAGTTGAAGAGAGAGATAGGTGAAACTGCGTTCAAAGTTTTATAGTCAAAGAGGCTCAAACCCTGACAATGGGGGTGCCAATTTGCAACTATCTATTATATTTTTCTCAATAGGGCATAGAGCTAGAATATACTAGTAGTTATAGAGGCAATTTGGTCTAAGGTTAATATACACCAGGCTAGAATGCAGGAAACTATGAGTTCAAGTCCAACCTTAGCCATGAAAGGCAGCTGTGTGAGTTTGGCAAATCATTCTCTCTCAGTCCAAATCAAATCATAAGGCTGTTATAGAGGAAACAGGAAGAGGAATATGTTTTGGATATGTTTGCTACCTTGAATTATTTGTAAAAATAATAAAAGTGGGATACAAATAAATAAATAAACAAAAATATTGATATAGTAATGTACAAAATACTTGTAGCAAAAATGGCTGCCACTTTGCAATAGACTTTATAATATCTGTGAGAGAAAAAGTTTTAAAAAATGACTACTATTAATCACACATAAAACCAGTGGACAATACCTTTCTATCTGTCCATCTGTCTTTCTTCAGATATTTGTGTCAATCTTCATGATTTGAAAAATTGATTGTTTTACTTTTTTTCTGTATTTGTTGATATATGTCATAGTGTTGAAACAAACAACATATTAAATTAAAATGTTGTCCAAGTTGGAAAATTTATTTTTAAGAGTTATCAGCAAGAAATTATTATTATGAGAATATTATAATTATGAGTATTAACCTATGTCTTAGTCTCCCCCATTTTTGTTTGTTGTTGTTTATTTATTTAGAAACTCTAATTTTACTATAAACTGCAAAATTTGTGCACAGGCTATTCCCTCAGAATCAATAAGATTCTGATAGTTCATTCACAAATTATGGAAACTTATTCATTGTCTACTCATTAAATGAAAAGTATTTAAGCAAAGAAGATAACACTAACACTAATAACAACAACAATGACAACAATAACAGCAGCAACAACAACAACAATAATAATAATGATAGTGACAATAACAATGACAACAACAACAACAACAACAACAACAATAATAATAATAATAATAATAATAATAATAATAATAATAATAATAA
>NW_020716990.1:63216-91810 GCF_900518725.1 Notechis scutatus | reverse complement strand
TTATTATTATTATTATTATTATTATTATTATTATTATTATTATTATTTGTGTGGAAAGCAATATATTGACCTTTCAGATGCCCCATTGAGCATCTCTGGAATGATTTCTGGTGGCAAGGTAGTTCACTTCCAAAATATAAAAAATTGCAATGCTTCCTCCTCCTCCTCCTCCTCCTCCTCCTCCTCCTTCTCCCCTCTTGGTATAATGTGATGGTATATCATACAAGTATAAAAAACTATAACAGCACAGTTAATAAGTTAAAAAAAAATTCATTACATAATGGAGATACATCTAATTATATACTGACCATTTTTAACAAATTCTTAGTTTTTATACAATAACCCAAAATCTGATGTACGTTAGGAGGAGGATTATTGAGAAATTCATGTTAGAAATGTCATAACTATAGGCTTTCCTACTTCTTCCTTAATACAATTATTAATATGAAATGCTAAATATTTTTATCCCCATATAAAATTTCTGTATATCAAAGTTAAAAAACATCTCTTATAGGTACCTGGGTACTCATCATTAATTGGTTCCAGGAAACATGATAAGTACCAAAAATGATGAGAACCAAGCACATTTTCCCATAAGGAATAATGTAGTGAGTTGCAAGGCAGCTGATACTGACAAGTTCTAGTTTGTGCATCAATTACCATACAAAGGATAAGTACTGGGACAAAATTTTCATGTCAAAATGTGTGGAGCACCAAATTCAATGAGCTTCAAAGCATGTGAGCATCAAGGTAGCACTGTATTTGAAACATTGTGCACATTATACTATTTTTGATTCACCACAAATTTACCTTTGTGACATTCTGCTTGTATGAATATACCAGTTAATTACATACATTTTTGATGACTATCCCTTAAGCTACTATTAATGAATACCAGGTTGGGCAACAGCACACTCCCCATGTTTGTGACCTCATTGGGAAAGAACTGTAGGAAATGACCAGGCTGAGTCTGAGGGCAGGGTCAAATGCATGAATCATAAGTCTGGATAGTGATCATCATCAATCCCTATGCCCCTGAAAGAGACTTAAGTACAGGTCCCCTTGAAGTCCTTTGACTCTTAGCTGGTGCCAATTTGCACTGACCATTAGTAATTTAAATTTTTGTATATAGGTTGCATGAAATAAACTTGCAATGTTTTTGAACCCTGTCCCAGCTCCTGATTTCTTGCATCTGAAGAAACAAGCTGACCTGGCATGCATTACTGCAACCTTGCTCATGCCAGAAGAGAAAAATTATCCTCTCAGAAATATGTCCAGCAGACTTAGGTTATGGCACCAGCAAAGGCCTCAGGGCAGGAGAGCAGGCATGGTTAGTGTTATCTGGGAATCTCTTCTAACCCTCATGCTGCACAAGTTTCTGGGTGTGAATTCTTATTCCTAAATATGGGCTCAAAGGATTATTTGGGAGTGTTGCTGCTGTATCAGCCTGTGTGCTGCATAGCAACCTCCTGCCTAAGTTGTTAGAGGCCATTCAGGGCAGGCAGTGGACTTCCCCAGGCTTAAGGACCTTAGGGATTTCCATCTGACATCCCTAGGTTTGACCTTAAGGTGGCCTGGGAATTCATGGCCATTATAGCAGCCATTGATCTATCCTAGGTCATCTAAGACCTGATATAGGACAGCGGTCACACTCCGAATATGATTTTCTTCTTCTTTTTTTTTTTTAAACAAGTTTTATTTTTCAAGACAAACAATACATAAATACACATAAACACAAAACATAAAAGTATAAAAAATCTCTTTTCTGAAAGTTGCTTAGTCCCGGGTTAAAACTCTTGGTACAGACACAAGTTCAATTTCATATTCATTTTACATACCATTTCATATCTTCTTAACATTTTCAATTTTCTATATAACTTCTCCTCTCCTTTAAATTTTCTCAATTTTATTTCATTTTTATTTTTTTATCTCCTCTCAATTCATATCGTAATATTTATTATTCTTTGTCTGTTCTATTCCAGCCAATCATTTATTTTTCTTCTTTAAAAAAAAAGAAGAAGTACTTCTCCTATACACTATATGGAGTATGATGCCTTTGTCTTTTTCCTCTATATTTATAGTACTTAATATAAAATACATAACCTACATTGGGATTCTGTCTGGTACATTCTAAAATTATACTATATCATCAAAAATAATACAAATCTATTCATTAATATTGATATTCATTCATATCTTAGATACTTAACTCATTACTTTTCAATTAAATCACATGCTTTTATGAGAATATGATTTTCTTCTTGAAGCAGTGGCAACATGAACTGGCGGAGGATTTGGGTATCAGACCTTGGGAACCGAAGGCAGGACTTATTTGAATGGCCTACTCTCAACAACTAAAAGACTTCCTTGGATTCCAGAAAGAGCTCTGGATATCCTGGGGGGGGGGGGTCTCCTATGCAGACTTTTGGTCACAACCTGTAATCATAAAGCAGCTGAGTCCCTGGACAGGACTGCACCAATGAGATGTCTCCTGGCACATCAATCCCAAAACTCCCAAGGATTACAGGGCCATGAAAAAAAATATTGTTGAGTAAAATGGATTAAAAAAGTGATGGATAAACTCATTCATGTCTGTTTTCAGATTGAGACCAAGGTGGAACAGTTACATTGGAGATGGTTGAAGAATAGACTTGCCTGATTATCTAGGAACAGTTTGATCCTGCTCGACCTGAGGAAGTGGACAATGTTCTTAGGCTGTCAAGGCAATTACTTGGTTATTAGATATTTGTCCCTCCTGGTTAGTGAAAGCCTTCTGGACAGTTGGATCCAGGTGGTGATTAACACATTTCTGCAAAAGAGGGTGTTTCTGACACCATTTAAGGAGAACTTGGTCCACCCCCTCCTCAAGAAAGCATCATTTGACCCAACCTGTCTGAACAATTTTCCATCTTTCCTTTCTAGGTAAGACAATGGAAAAAGTGATTGGCACCAACTAAGAGTCAAAGGACTTCATTGGGAGCTGTAAATAGCCTGTCTTCATATGCAAAGATGGAGCCTAGCATAATATACAATGATTAAAAATACAGAGAAAACCACAACATGAAATAGGCAAGTGGACTATGCCTTTTTTCTCCCTTGAAAAGAAGGGATTTTTAGGAATGAGAGAAGATCTTTATGTAAGGTAACAATAATGAAGATAAGGACACCAACCTGAATTGGAACATTAAAAAATTAATGTTCCAATTTCAACTAGGAATAAATTGGAGCAAGTGAGCATAAGTAGCTGGGATTTTAGAGAAGAACTAATTAACAATATTGGAGCATCAACTGCCATTAATATGTAATATTCCATAACCAAAAATCTAAACACTTCCAAACATCAGCATGCAAGGGCTCCTATTAATTACGCATTCATATTTTTAAAAAGGTTGCAAATGATGACATAGCAATCATAGCAATGGCTATAAGAAGGGGAATATCATATCCTACAAAAAAGATAAAGAAAAGGATCTGAGCATCACATCCAGAAAAAGAGAGGAGGTCATATAAGCTTTATAAATAGTTTAAATGAAGGGGCTAAAATTGAAGAATAAATCCCATCTGGAATGAAGAGAGAAAGATTTATATTTTTTATCATTTTACTTATTTATTTCATTATCTCTGCGGAGTCTTTAAGTAAATTTTAAAAATTTGTGATTATACAAATATATGGACATCTATCTACCTGTCTACATACATACATAGTTTCTCATCTTTTTACAGTTTTCTTTGATAATCTTTTCTATTTTATTTCAGTTCATTTCTTACTAATGAATCTTTTTATACAAATAAGAAAATAGAATATATAGATAAAAAGAAACATGAATAAAACCATAAACATATTTTCCCACAGCTACATGGACTTACAGCTCTAAAATAAACTAGGCTTTTGAGAAATCAGCCACCTGAGGATAATTACAAATGTCCTATAGGTAAACCTCTAGTTTTAAACTAGCACTCCCAGATTAAAGGAACTTCTTTGAATAGCATTTCATTCCCTCTTGATTATTGCCACAGATACATGAGAAAAGGACCTTACATTTGATTTCCTGTTACAAATCCTGAAATCTAAAAAGCTGAATGGAAAATAAATCTAGAGTCAATGAATTCCTTCTGCATGGATTCCCTGATACCGAGGAGCTACGAATAGTCCACATAATTGTTTTTTTAATAATTTATTTAGTAGCCCTCATTGAAAATATCATCATCATCACTGTCATTGTTTGTAGCCATCAGCTGCATTCACCCATGTATTTTTTTCTAGTCAATCTATCCTTGCAAGATCTTGGCTCCATCTCTGTCACGGTTCCCAAGTCAATGCTGAATTCCTTGATGAGCACAGAAGCCATTTCTTACTCTGGATGTCTCTGTCAAGTTTTCTTCCTTGTTTTCTTCATGCTGTCTCACTTCTTTCTCCTAGGTGTCATGGCCTATGATCGTTATGTAGCCATCTGCAATCCATTGCAGTATGAGACTATACTGAGAAAAACTGTCTGCATTCAAATGGCAACTAGTGTATGGATGGGTGGCCTTTTCTATGCAATACTTTATACAGGAAACTTATTTACAGTGAACTTCGGTTCCAGAATCATTAATCAATTCTTTTGTGAAATCCCTCAGCTGCTCAAGATCTCTTGCTGTGACTCATATGGTGCAGTAGTCTGGGCTCTAACCTTTGGTTCTACTTTAGCTTTTTTCTATTTTGCTGTAATTACTTTTTCTTATGTTCAGATCTTCAGAGAAGTGTTGAGGATCCGATCTACCCATGGAAAGCATAAGGCCTTCTCTACTTGCTTACCTCACCTCATAGTCATTTGTCTATTTCTGATAAGTGGTAATTTTGCATACCTGAGACCCATATCTAGCTCACCATCGTCATCAGATATCTTGGTTTCTATGTTTTACTGTGTAGTGCCACCAGTCATGAATCCACTGATCTACACTATGAGGAACAAAGAACTTAAAATGGCATTCAGGAAGCTGATAATCAATATTTCTTTCAAGAACCTGCCACAAATTTCTCAGTTTGTGTAGTTTAATAAATACTTTAAATTGTTTGACCATTTAGTTACAATAAGTAAAGTGATCCATCTTTTGATAAATTAAATGGGATTGAATTGGTGTGTTAAGCTTTATCTTTTTGAAATTGAAAAAAAACTACAATGATGTTATGTAGCCTTGGTTTTGGCATTTTTTACAGCCCTGGGCAGCTTAGATTCTACAAGCATTAATCTAGTTAAAACATTATTGTCTTAGATTAGTATTTAATATTAAATCCTTGTGATACTACATAAAGGAATACATCTGAATACCAACTGTGTTGTTAAATTTCATACACTTTTTCTCTAAAGGAGAAATGAATCTATATCTTATTATTTATACCACATAGTAAACATGAATGGAAAAAATCAGATTATAATGTTGTAGGTAGATGCATTTATTTAAATATAAATTTAATTCTGGCTTTCTTAATTCCTTGATATAGGTACAACAATTATGCAAACTTTCTTGTTTTTAATGGCAATTAAAACCAGCATGCTATAAGTTTGTATTCATATCCCCATAATATTTTAATATGTTTTATTTTATTATTTCTAATTGTATGTTCCCACCAGTTGTTCATTGTATGATCATTCTCATCTTTCTTTGTTATTCTTAATTTTTTAAAATACAGTTCAATTTTATCTAATAAATCTTTTAGGAAAAGACAAGCTTTATCAGTCTGAAGCTATATATGTCTATAGGTAGGTGGTCAGATACATAGATAGCATAAATTTTCACTATAAAAAATCATTTAAAAGATCAGCTTAGATAATATACTATGCAGACATTTGTACGACATTGATGGTACATAAATACATTATTTAAATATTCAACAAATTACAGAGGGTAGTTATTTTATTTTAACCAAAAAACAATGCACGTTTGATTGGTAAAAGTATGAAAATATACATTCTACTTTTGCTCTTCATATATTTTATTTTTAGATTCTACTTTCAAGATATTCCATATCTTTGTCCTTTTGCTTTACATACATAGGCTGATATCAAATCAAATTTAATAGCTTCCATCTCTAGGGAATTTCTGTTTAATTGGAGTTATTTTAGCAGTAAGGCCTGGCTGTGTAAAATATGCTTTAAACTATGGGAACAACTTAAAATAATTTCTTTCTTTTTTTACTTTTTAAATGTGCAATGGAGATGCAAGGCGTGGAATAGCTATGAATCAACAGAAAAAAAAAATGTGTGTCAGCCTGCCGTACACATTGCTTTGTAACATTTGTTACATTACACCCAAACAGATAGATACTCTGTTCCTTTCAGTTTTTCAGAAAAAGCCTGTGATCACAATGAATAATAGTCTTTCCTCTGATCTTCCTTTTACTGTAAAGAAAGGAGATACACAGAGTTGACAAAGGAGATTGAGTGTGAAGAAAATAATAGATACATTTTATCAAACAACAATGTGAACAGGAGGAATGGAGGTTATTAAGAATCAGTAACCTAAAATGATTGTAGGCAGCTTTGGTTTTTGTAAATTTGGAAATTAGGGAAAGAAGGAAAGAAAGGAATGGGTAATTTTAAGTTGTTAAACAGATTTGGTTTGAAGGAATGATTCAGGCTGAGTTTCAGAGAAGGTGGCCAAAAGATTACAGGTTTAACAGTGAACCTGGCAAATCTGGGAAGCACAATGAGGTCTTTTTACTAATACAAATAGTTTGTAAGACCATGAAGTCACCTGAAGGTGAAGGAACTATATTCTACAAGTCAAAGGGACTCAAAGCCTGAAAAAGTGAGTGCTATGTAGAGCAATTGTTCCCTGCTTTTTTCTTCAGTTGTTCTAAGACAGCAATTCTCAACCTTTTCTTCACCACACACCACTTCAAGTACCTTTTGTGGCCACAGACCATGGTCATGAACCATCAAGACCTAACTCAATATTTATATTATAACATTTCTTAAAGACTTTGCAGACTTCCTGTACTGATATCCCAGGGGTCCCCTGACCACAGGTTGATAACCATTGGTCTAAGGAATAGAATATAATGATACAAATAGAGATATAGAAATAGTAATAAGGAAAAATACCTCTACCAAAATGCTGCCACTTTAAAACAGACTTTATAATATCTGTGAGATAAAAATGATAAGAAAAAGTGGATTGATTACTATTATGAGGCATAAAGCTAATGGCTAGGACACTCATTTATGTCAACATTGAAGAAAAGAGTTTTGTTTCTTCCTCAGTTTCCCATAAAAAATAACCCACAGACTTTGGTACTGTACTTCCTTCTTAATTAGATTTTTAGTCTAAAATGTTAATACTTTTCATCAGGTATAATGATTAGGTCTTAGAATAGAAATATGTTTGCCACTATTATGTAGATCATCTATTTATTATCAAAGCTGTGTACTTTTCATTTAGCATTAAATATTTGAAACACCAGGACACACCATGCTATTTTTAATTAAATACCATTTTAACTTTGTAATGTCCAAGTTATAGCAATATGTCAGTTAACAACACAGTTAAATTATTTTATTATTTAAAAAGTATATTATTAATAAAAACATAAAAGTAAAGGGGATAATAATACCAAAATGTTTAAAGAAAGCACATAGAAGCAACTTATCTAATATGGTTTATATTTATGAATGAATTGATAACATGCAATATGTGGAAAATGGCTAAAACAGTCAATCAGACAAAGTTCCTTACACATCACTGTGTAAGCAAAGAAAAATAAATGTTCCAATAAAGCAATAAGCAATCTAAGAATCTCCCCAACAGCATCAGATATCCTGATGTCTATGTTTTGCTGTATTGTGCCATCAGTCTTGAATCCACTGATCTGCAATATGAGGAACAAGAAATTCAAAATGGCATTCTGGAAGCTGATCTTCAAGATTTCTTCAATATCTGACCAAATTTTATCAGTTTGGTGTATTTTAATAAATGCTTTAAATTAATGCTTGAATAAAATAATGGAAAGCTTAACAACAAATATTTATTTAAGTATAGATTATTATTCTCTCAAATCAGCATCTAGCTGCTGAATGCTTTTAAACTTTCATACTCCTGTTCAATTAAAGGAGAAATGTATCTATTCATCATTAATTATATTTTATTGCAGAAGTAAAGGAAATGTATGGAATGGTTATGTTCTGGTGCAGACATATCAAACACAAGGCTGCCCCGACAAGCTGAATCACATGCCCCCTCCCTGATACCTCTGCCTTTGTCCCACCATTTGTTTTTATTTGCTCATGGCCACTGCATCTGGGACAGGGCAGTCAGCCATGTGGTCACCTTGTAAGCCGAGTCATGTGTCTCCCCCTGCACCTATGCCTTTGCCTGCTACTGGTCCTGCCATCACAGGGCTCACCTCCACCATCCAAATCTCCTTCTCCAGCTCCACCATACATGGGATGAGCCTCCTTCCCACTGCCCCACCCAGGATGGGAAGGGTGGGAGCCTCTGTATCCAAGGGGCAGCCAGGACTCCCCTCCCCACTCTGCCCCACCTGAGCCCAGCCCCAGAGCTGTACCATGCACCCTCTACTCATGCACCTCTGGCCCCTGCAGCCAGGCCAATATCCCGCCACTTGCCTCTTGCCTCACTCATAGCAACAGCAATGGCAGCATCAGCTCCCTCTAGCAGGAGCCCCATTGTACCTCATTTTCCCCAAGTCTGGAAAGCCCAGCCCACACAAGGAGAGCAATCACAGAGACACCAGCCTTGAGGAGGAGGCAAGCATGGCTAGGTGTTCCCTTGAGGAAGCAGGACTGGGCCATAAGATTCTGGTGCTTCAGGAGCTCAAGGGCTGGGTGCCTGTCACCCAGAGCCCCTGGTAGATTTTCATGCAGCATGAGAGGGTCAGTGATGCTCCTCCAGTGATCAGGACCCAGCACCCACTCTAGTCCTGACCCCCAATACAAGTTATGTTGAATTGGCCACTCCCCTGCAGCCCCCCTCCAGTCAGCCATGACTACCAGGCCACACCAACCCAAGCCTCCAAGGCATCCACAATCCTGATGCCCTCAATGAAATCCAGTTTGACACCCTTTAAAACTATCTATCATCTTTCATAAGCTACCTTGTATATTAGAAAGTTAATATGGAAATACCAGTAATACTGCTAATTTTACCACCATCAATACTACCATCGCTATTAGTACTAGTACTAGCAATGGATTGATGCATTCAATTTTGGTCACCACAATATAAAAAAAGATGTTGAGACTCTGGAAAGAGCGCAGAGAAGAGCAACATGAATTCTTTGGGACAATGGTGGGATTCAATTTTTTTTATTACTGGTTCTGTGGGTGTGGCTTGGTGGGTATGGCAGGGGAGGATACTGTAAAATCTCCAGTCAGAGAGGGTATTTGCTGGTTCTCTGAACTACTCAAAATTTCCACTACCAGTTCTCCAGAACTGGTCAGAACCTGTTGAATACCACCTCTGCTTTGGGAAATAGAGACTAAAACATATAAAGAATGATTGCAAGAATTGAGTATGCTTAGTTTAATGGAAAGAAGGACTAGAGGTAACATGATATAATGTCCTGATATTTGAAAAAATCCTACAAAGATGAGGGGGTCAAACTATTTTCCAAAGCATCAAAAGACAACATAAAAAACAATGCATGGAAACTAACCAAGGGTAGAAGCATCCCAGAACTAAGAAGAAATTTCCTAACAGTCACATCAATAATCAATGGAACAGCTTGCCTTCAGAAGTTGCGGGTGCTCCATCACTGGAGGCTTTCAAAAGAGACTGAACAACCATTTGTCATGTGTGTTTAATGTTAAATTTGTCATTTGTCATAAACTATGTAGGCTCTCTTGCTTGAGCAGGAGTTTGGTCTCTAGAAGACCTCTGAGGTACCTTCAAAATTATTATTCCATGTTCTATTTTGTAGTGTTACCACTATTTTAAACAATGGAAAGACACAATGCTTTATCTTTATTTTCCTGAAGAGATTATTAAATCAAATGTATTAAATCCATTCAGGTTTTACTACATAAATACCATATATTTATCTCCAACATACTATGTTTAAAGTTTTGTCATTCCATGGCACTATTACATTTTCTATTATTGTAGAAATATTTCAGTGCTATATAGTACCCTATAAACAATACTTAGTTCATTAATAGTTCAAATAAATATATAATAAGCAGCCTCATATTCTGTAATACTTATAGAAAAGAAGGCTTTTTAAAATAGATGGATTGTGTTGTATTCCATGTTTCTTCTACCTTTTCATTGAATCAAAAAAGCAAATAGTTAAAAGGCTTCAATGTACTGTATTACTGAAACTCTGATTTTCAACTAAGCGAGTTTTTTTTCCTTATGCAGGGCATGCTTTAGTTTATATTATGTGTTTCTTGGTATACAATATACGCATTCCTCAGGATAATTTACAATGATACAGAATGATTCAAAATAATACTATCTCCTAGAATAAATGAAAAATAGTGTAAGAAGAGGGGGATAAACTGCCAGCACCTTTATTCAGTTTTTAGTCTAAACAACAGAAAAATATTTGTTTCTTATATTTTGATTAATTGCTTTTTCATTATAGCTAATGTTTATTCAATAACTTGCCTCTGTTGATTTTAATTCAGTGAGCTACAGAAATATTTTTTAATAATCACACATTATATATAGGCCCTCAATTCAGATTGTAAATATGCCATAGAAGAAAGTATACCTAACCTAATATTTTTTTATTTATTTCAAGCATTCATTCTTAATATTGAACCAGAAACATATGCTAATATTTTAAATGATAACACTTCCACAGGAACAGATAACAGACAAAGAGAGATTCAACCTGGAAAAAAGGAGAAACTTTCTGACAGTGAGAACAATAAACCAATGGAACAACTTGCCCTCAGAAGTTGTGGGAGCGCCATCACTTGAGACCTTCAAGAAGAGATTGGACTGCCATTTGTCAGAAATGATGTAGGGTCTCCTGCTTGGGTGGGAGGTTGGACTAGATGATCTTAAAGATCCCTTCTAACTCTGATTATCTGTTATCTGGATTTTTTTTTAAATACTGTGGAAATGGGCAGAAAAAGGCTGTTAAATTGTAGATCAGAATATGCAAATTGTTTTTCCCTACATACTTTAGATGTTTCTCACTGTATTTGTAAATGTGTTTAAAAGTAATAAGCATAATATTATTTATTCATCCTATTTGTAGACATTTTTGGACATAATTTATTCTTTTGAGGATGTGAAACCTCTGTTAGCTTGTTTATTATATATTAACTTTTATGCTGCATTTATCACTGATGTAACTCTAGACTGTTTATATTACAGGGATAATACACAGAGAGAGAGAGACAGACAGAGAGAGAGAGAGAGAGAGAGAGAGAGAGACTGAAAATGATGATAAATACAGATTTGTCATAATTATAAAAACGCAAAATGTGCTATTAAGGAAGCGATCACTTCATACTGCTACAGATTCCACTGAAAGAGCCAAGATTTATTTCATCTGATAAATCACAACAGCGTTAAGATCTCAACAGGACAGAAGAGAGAACTGTGTAAAGAAAATCTTAACTCCTTTATGAAAAATATATTTCTTTATTGAATCCCTTCCCCAAGATTCATTCCTTGATTTTAATCAAGAACTATCCATGGAATTATTATTCTCTTTATCACCTCTAATCAAAGTTAAATACTCTGTTACAGGTTAGGCATAATTCCATCACTTTGTGTTGGGATTTTTTTTGGGGGGGGGACACAAATTAAAAGTTAAGTGGAATAGTATGTTAATTAGGATTAGAATTAAGGTTAGGGTTGAATTATTTTTATCAAATAGTTCAAACAACTAAAAATATGACTCTTAAATCAAAGATTATTTCATTTCCAATGGCAGAATAAAATCATTTCAAATGGTTTTGTTTATTTCCAGGATGAATTTAGAAAATTAGACATTAAAGACTTGTGATTTAGACTTGTGATTTTTAAAATATTTATCTTTCTTCCTAGGTAGTGGGAGAAAAGAACTCATACAACATTTTAGGTCACTGATACAAGAACTTGTAGGAGTCCATAACATTATAGTAATGGAATAGCTCTTGTGATATAAGCAATATTTTAACTCTAATAAGGGTCCAAATAACAGAGGATATGGGGCATTGAGATATGTCCTCTCTGAATAAAAAATATTCTATTGGGGGGAAATATGGAGAGATAGAGATAGAGTTAGAGTTAGAGTTAGAGATAGAGTTAGAGATAGAGTTAGAGATACAGATAGAGATAGATAGAGATAGAGATAGAGATAGAGATAGAGATAGAGATGGAGACAGAGACAGAGTGGGGGGGGGGTGTTTTTTGAAAGGCAACTGTTTTTCCTGAAGACGTTTCACTTCTTATCCAAGAAGCTTCTTCAGTTCACAACCATGAAGTGGATAACTTAGAATTTCCATAGATGAAGAGAGAGAGTGTGTGGGCATTTGTGTACACTGACTCACACACATATACACCCATATGAACATAAGACACACGGATACACATTCATATACATATATGCATAAAGAGAGATGTTTATTTCAAGTTTGCACACCACTCCAGAAAATTAATAAGATTTTATGAAATATCTATGCATGTCTTGCAGTTATCACTGAAATTAAATTTGACATCAGTTTCCTAATATAGAAGATACATAATGACAGATTCATAGCTACACCTAATTGAACAAGATATTCTTAAAAGAATCTCAGAAATGTAACAGCTTTGATAGAGCATTTTTAATTTCTTTATTTCTCAAGCTATAAATCAATGGATTTAGCAAGGATGGAATAATGGAGTATGCTATAGTGATTGCCAAATCCAGATGGGAAGGTTTCTGAGGTGGGCTTCTAAGATAAGCAAAACTGACAATAGTTACAAATACAAAGAAAACAGTGACATGTGGTAGACAGGTGGACAATGCCTTTTTCCTCGCTTGAACAGAAGGAATTCTCAAGACAGCAGACAAGATCTGTATGTAAGTAGCAACAATGAAAATAAGGATGCCAACCCCAGTTAGAGCACTAAATATGAGGGCTCCAATTTCAGCTAGGAACAAATCAGAGCAAGCCAGCTTAAGTAACTGTGGGATTTCACAGAAGAACTGATTGACAACGTTGGAACAGAAAGGTGATGCAAAAGTGCCACCAGTATGTAACCCTCCATAGAGGAAACCAGCAATCCATACACTTCCAACCATTTGCATGCAAACTCTTCTATTCATTATCAGTTCATATTGCAAAGGGTTGCAGATGGCAACATAGCGATCATAGGCCATGACTGTAAGAAGGGCAACATCACATCCTACAAAGGAGATAAAGAAAAGGACTTGAGCAACACATCCAGAATAAGAAATGTATTGGTTGTTCAATACATAATTGAGCATAATTTTTGGGATAAGCGCTGAGACAGAAGCAATGTCCTGGATGGCCAAATTCATTAGAAAGAAGTACATGGGTGTGTGGAGACGGTAATCAAAAACCACTGCAAAGATTATAAGAATATTCCCTGTTAGGGTCATTAAATATAAAGTCAGAAATAAACAGAAATGTGCAATTCGCAGTTCTCGGACTGCTGAGAATTCAAGGAGCAGAAATTCAGTGATGAATGATTGATTTGCCATTTCTTAAAATTCATTACCAAGAGTGATTGAATCAACTGTAAGAAAACAAAAAGATAAATATTAAAATCACAATCTCTTATAAAATAACAATTGCATTTGTACATGAATACTTCTGATGATGGAGGAAACATGAAAAAAGTTATAAAATGTGTATTGGAGGTTGATTTTCAAAGAATGTTTTCAATATTTTTATGCAAGATCAGATATATGTGTGAATAAGGATTATAAAATAATTAACAATATTTTCTGAATCAGAAATTACATTTTGTTAAGAAAAAATGTAGAAAATTCTAGAATCTGTAACCTCCTTGATCTAACACAATCATGTAGAGAAGTATTATTTCAACTACATTAATAATTATTGTAAATATTGTACAGTATATGGGAAATGTATGTAATAGAAAAAAGAAATGAATTCAATTAAAATATATAAAAATATTTTTTAAAAAACTATAAAGCAATGGGAAATATTATTCTGGAGCTTTGTATATGTTTATGTAGCTAGGTAGATAACTACCCATCTGAATTTCAATGCTAAAATGTACATATCTGCATAATCATAAATTTTCTCTGTTTTTGATTTTATGTCAGGCCTTTTTTCTTCATTTGTTTCTCATTGTTATTTAAGTTGGTTATTTTGTGGGAAGGGAAGGGGATATCATTGAGATCTATTGAGGATAACAATCTTACTACTTAATTGTACTCTATGGTAAAATGTTTTGACATTCCATAACATTCTTACTTTGTCCAGAATTGCCCAGAGTCATCAGCACAGCTACAGAGTACAAATAATTGGGCAGGAGACTGTATTTGTTTGGGGATATTTATTTGACATAATAAATCCTATATATATAGATTAGGTATAACATATGTCCTCATCAAAGATAATGAAATAATCTACAGAAAGACTCCACACAAGTATATCAGATGTTAATGGTATATAAATTAAAATATTTTATAAACAATTGAGTACGAAGTTATTTTCATTCTGTTCTAAGAAAAATAACCAGTTTATCAGTAAAATTATTAAAACATAAATCTTACTTTCTCTCTTCTTATATTTTATTTTCAGATGGAATTTTCTTCTCTAGCTTTCTATTTCAAAGCAATGGATTCTGTTGCTCACTTATGAAGCCTTATGTGCTACATACAATCCCCTCCTCTCCTTTTTTTCCTTCAAACAGTCAAATTTGTCTATCAAGTGGTTACTATGGGACACATATTATTATAAATATAAGTGTTATGTTTGTCAAAACCTGTTCTTAATAGTTCATCAGAGCCCAAAACTTTATTCCTGGAAGATTCATTCAGAAAGTTAATGCAAATTAATAATGAGAGCAGAGATAGAAATGTTTACTTTCTGGTTGATGTGTCTGCTAATTACAATTTTCAAATAACTGTCTGTATTAGCTCAAATATTACAAAAAGATAAAACTGAACAAAAATGTCTCCTCAACTATAACCTTTTAAACGTACCAAAAGCACTTAAAACATCAAAATGTACAAAGTAATACATTGTAATTTTTTTAGAAGGAAAATGTTGCTTTTTTAGAAAGAAAATGTTGCTTAACTCACCTGTTCTGAACCACAGGCATATCTTTGGATATAAATCTAGTGTATTGCAAATGACCATGACTCTGCAACAGTCACATTGTGACAGTATAATAAATGCTCCATTCCTTTTATTTGTGCATTGCCACATCATATTTTATTGCCTTTTTTTCAACCACCTTTTTTTCTACCCATCCAACCAGATCAAATAAAATGGGCATGCTGCAAATCCCATCACCAGAGAATGTCCTTTATGGAGCCTAGAAGGCCATTTCTTTCTGCAGCAACTCTTGCTTTGTGGAAACATCTTCCCTTTGGAGATTAGAATGGCCCCAATACCATTAGCCTTCCTTAAAGTTTTAAAAACCTGGCTATGCTCTGGAGTCTAGGGTACTACATGGCCCCACTGCTAACTATATTAACAGGCCAGATATCTTGCTTTGTAGGTAGTCAGATATTTTTTGTTTTAATGCCTTTTGCTGTTTTTATTATTTTAAAATGTTTTTAAGATTTTAATTGTAATAAGTTAATTTTGAATTGTGAGTCACCCAGAGTTGTTTGCTGAGATATGCAGCTATAGAAAAATAAAATAAATTAATAAATAATTAAAATATACAAAAGTCATGGAACTTTTGCACAGTGGTGTGACATAATCATCACTGCTATGAAAGCTTTGGACCCTGCATATGGATCTATTTTATTTAATTTCAGATGCTGATTTATCTTGGAAGCAGATGATGCAACTGAAAAAAGCATAAAATTAGGTTCCTGTAATTTTTATGCAATATTTAATTTCAAACAAAAGAAAACAATGATGTGATAGAAAATTTGCATTGAAAATATTTAAAATTGTAAATAGAAATTTATGTTTTAATGAGTACATATAGCTTTATATTACTTCCAAAAACTTAGTTTGTGTATTTAATACAAAAAAGACCTGGATGAACAGTGCTTATGAAAGTATGCTGGTGAAAAGCCAATCTGGAAGCCAAAGATTTTTAGCCATCCACACAACTTTTTTTAAAAGCAATAAGCATCCTGACTCATGTCATATATTAATGTGAAAAAATAGTTTAAAATCAAACTCATTTCTGAAAAATGCACATCATCCAAATACAGGTAATCCTCAACTTACAACAGTTCATTTGTGACTGTTCATAGTTACAATAGCAATGAAAAAAGTGATCACTATTTTTATACTTATGACCATTACAGCATTTCCATGGTCACATGATCAAAATTCAGGAACTTGGCAATTGATTCATATTTATAATGGTTACAGTTACCCAGGGTCATGTGATTACATTTTGCAACTTCTGACAGGCAAAGTCAATGGGAAAACCAGATTCATTTAACAACCATATTACTAATCTAACAACTGCAGTTATTCACAACTACAACGAGGAAGATTATAAAATGGAGCAAAATTCACTTAGCAAATGTGTTGCTTAGTTATAGAAATTGTGGCTGTAATTCAAGACTACCTATAAACTAAGATACACAAGATAATTTTTTAAATAAAAAATTAATAATTTTAAATCCCTCAGAAAAAAAAGAAGGGCCCCAAACCTTCAAAGTAAAATTTTTGCCCATGTAATCAAAGCTTATAGTTTTTTTTTATGTGTGTTGCAAGTTCAATCTTGATCTTTGAGTCCCTAATGGGTGTCCCTGGTTTGACTTCTGGTGAACATGATATATGTAGGAAGTTTTCTTTAAAAATGTAAAAAAGTATTTTTCCATTGCCAATGTCCTCTTCCTTCTCCTTCTTTTGCACCACCATCACAATCTTGGTGTGTGTGTGTGTGTGTGTATTATACAATATATAGCTACTAATATTATATTAGTAAATATTTATGCTTGGGTGAAGGGCCACAAGATTGTGATGGTGGTGCAGAAGGAGGGGAAGGAAGAGGACATTGGAAAAATACTTCTTACAATTTTAAAGAAAACTCCCTACATATATCATGTTTACCAGAGGTCAAACCAGGGACACCCATTGGGGACTCAAAAGTGAAAATTGAACAGGCAACACACATAAAAAAACTATAAGCTTTGATTACATGAGCAAAAAATTGAATATGTAGTCAAAACAACAAAAACAATTATGCAATTTGCTTTTGTGTTTGAACTGAAATTAACTTGTGCTCCAATATTTGTGGGGCTCCTATTTAGATGAAGGGTAAATCTATTTTCCAAAGCACCAAAAGGCAAGACAAGAAACAATAGATGGAAACTAATCAAGGAGAGAAGAAACTTAGAACTAAGGATAAATTTCCTAAAGGTAAGATCAATTAACCAATGCAATAGCTTGCTTTCAAAAATTGTGGATGCACTATCACTAGAGGCTTTCAAAAAGAGATTGGATAACTGGACAACCATTTGTCTGAAATGGTGTAGGTCTGCTCAAGAAGGGGATTGGACTAGAAGTCATCCAAGAATGAAGTTATCCTATCCTATCCTAGTCTATCTAGTCTGAAAAATTAGCATATTATTTGCCATGCAGATTGAAAGCAGTATGAATAAAGCTGTAACCAAATTTTCACACATATACATGGATCTAAAGTAAATTAGACTCTTGAGAAATGAGCTCCCTGAGGAAAATTACAAACATTCCATAGATAAACCTCTGTTTTATCTAACCCCTTTGCATCAAAAATATTGTTTGATGAGCATTTCATTGCAGCATAAATACTGCCAAAGGTATATGGAAATAGTCTAGGTTAAACCTCTTATTATGACATCTGAAATAAAAAAGCAGAATGGAAAATAAGTCAAGAGTTAGTGAATTCCTTCTACATGGATTCCCTGACACTGAAGAACTCCGGATAATTCATATTGTTGTTTTTTAAATAATTTATTTGGTAGCTTTTATTGAAAATCTCACCATTGTCATTGTCATTGTTTATAGCCATCAACTCCATTCACCCATGTATTTTTTTCTTATCAATCTATCCTTACAAGATCTTGGCTCCTTCTCAGTCACAGTTCCAAAGTCCATGTAAATTCCTTGATGAACACTGAAGCCATTTCTTACTTATTTATTTATATTTATTTATTTATTTGATTTGTCAATCGCTTACAAGATAATAGGTATAAGTATATACATAGTTATGAATACATGAAATGGGTACATATAAGAAAAATAAAAGAAACAATAGGACAGGGATGGTAGGCATGTTGGTGTGCTTATACATGCCCCCTACAGACCTCTTAGGAAAGGAGTGAGGTCAGTAGTAGACAGTCTAAGGTTAAAGTTTTGTGGGTTTGGGGAAGAAACCACAGATAGAGTATTCCAGACATTGACCACTCTGTTGCTGAAGTCGTATTTCCTGCAATCAAGTTTGGTGTGATTAACCTTGAGTTTGTATCTATTTTTTGCTCTTGTATTGTTTTGGTTGAAGCTGAAGTATTCATTGACAGGTAGGACATTGCAATGTATTATTTTATATACTAAGATTGGATGGAAGGCAGCATAGTTCTAGGTTTTCTAGGTCTAGCATTTCAAGTCTGGTGGCATAAGGTATTCTGCAACGAGTAGAGGAGTGGAGAACTCTTCTTGTGAAATATTTCTGGACTTTCTCAACTGTGCTAATATCAGATACATAATGTGGGTTCCAGACTGATGAGCTGTATTCGAGTATTGGTCTAGCAAATGTTTTGCATGCTCTAGTTAGTAATGTGATATTACTAGAGAAAAAGCTACATAGGATTAGGTTAACAACTCTTAATGCCTTTTTGGCTATGTAGTTCAGTACTGCTAACTATCAGTTGCCTGAACTTTGACAATTCAAATCCCACCAGGCTCAAGGTTGACTCAGCCTTCCATCCTCCCAAGGTGGGTAAAATGAGTACCCAGATTGTTGGGGACAATATGCTGACTCTGTAAAACTGCTTAGAGAAGGCTGTAAAGCACTATATGTGTCTAAGTGCTATTGTTATTATGTGTTATAGGATTTTCAAATTCAATCAACATTTTCAATGTTTCCCCTTTTTGCATAATTCTTTTGTTTAAATTATAGTATTGGAATGAATTAAAAGTAGAAAAAGTATTGCAAATTAAGAAACAGACTATGAATTACCTTGTTAAAGATAACATTAGAGCCTCTTAATCAACATACAATTTATGGTTCATCTGCATTCATTTTGCACATCAGTGTTTCAGTTTTTCCTTTTTTTTAAAATTTTGTTTTGTCTTTGTTGATTCAGTAACATGACACCAAATCATAATGTTTTATGAGTTCAATCAATGTTATTAAACAATCATTAAATTTAGTGCTTGTTGATACAATATTGTTAGCAAATAATTTCAATTTATGTTCATTTACCGATCCTACTGGGTTAAAAAGTGTAGGCATACTTCTATCATTTTCTGACATGCTTCCTAGCTTGTGGGAGCTAGGAAGCATGGCAGCCCCTGCCCTATGAAACATTATTCCCCTTGAATTTTGGCAGACCTCTATATCTCCTACTCATCTGAAAAGCTCTAAAGACCTGCCTTTTCCACTAAGGGCTGAGTTAGGATGAGTAATGTCTGCATGTCAAAAGCTTAACTTACCACTATGTTTTTGTTTCTAATGTTGATGGTTTTAGTGGCTTTTATATGGTTTTTATGTTGTTTTTAAGTTTTGATTGAGAGCCTCCCAGAATTTGGTACAAGGTGTTCAGATATACAAAAGTCTTAAGTCAATAAAAAAATAATAATGGTGAGATTCTATTTTCTTGTTGTATTTGAATTTCTAGCAGTTCTAATGCTTAGTGGAGACAGATTGCATTGCTATGCAGGAAAACTATTCATAACAATTTTAGGGTTTTTTCCCCCTCTGGAAACATCAATTTGAAAAAGTATGGCCACAGTCCATTATTTTATAACAAAATAAAACAAAAAACAAAACAAAAAATCCTTGCAAAAGGATTAAAAAGATAAAGATTAAATTAAAAAGATAAAAGATACAGATGGATACTCCATTTTGTCCAGTGGTTACTGGGATACTTTGATGCTTTTGTATACACCTTAGATAAACCAATGAAGAAAGAAAAGTTTTTATCTGTAATGGAAAAAGACATAAAAGATTATAACTTGGACCAACTGATTGGTTTTTTCTTATTTTCAGTTAATATTAGGGAACTGAATAATCTTAATATTTAGATAGAAAAATATATAAATAGATAGATGGCTAGATACAGATAGGTGATGGACAGACATACAGACAGATAATAGATGATTGTTTTATACACACACACACACACACACACACACACACACTGTAAATATAGATGATCTTATAGATAAATATAGGTAGTGATAGAGAGATAGAGAGAGAGAGATGGGAAAGATATAGAGATGACAGAGATGATAAATTAGATAGATAGATAGATAGATAGATAGATAGATAGATAGATAGATAGATAGATAGATAGACAGACAGACAGACAGACAGACAGACAGACAGACAGAACCAAGCAAAACATCTTTGTCAAAGAGCTCATATTATCCAATCCACAGATTGTTTCATTTCAAATAGCAAAATAGCATGTGCCTTGTTCTGACTTTGTTTATCACAAGGAGAGTTTAGGAAATTAGTCATTAAAAGCTTTCTGATTTAGATTTGTGATTTGTGATTTTTTTTGTCTTTCTTCCTGGGTAGTGGGAGAAGAGAGGTCTTGCATCACTTTTATTGGTTTAATAAACTGTAGGTTTATTTATGAGATTATTATAATGAGACAACTCATATGTTATAAGCAATATTTTAGCTCAACCAAGGATTCAAATAATTTACTCACTGAGAGGAAATGGGAGCATTGAGATATTTCCTCTGAAAAAAATCTATCCTATTGGGGAACAATCCGAAAAGTGTATGTATGTATACACACAGAGAGAGCGGGGAGGGAGGGAGGGAGTGGGACAGAGGGAGGGAGGGGGAGGGAAAGAGAGAGACATATGCATATACATATATGTACATATACATTTTAAGAGAGGTTTATTTCCAGCATGCAACACTCTTCAATAATTAATACTTTTATGAAAGTTTTATCCATGTTTTTCTACATATATCTGACAGTTATTGCTGAAATTAACATTTGACATCAGTTCCCTAATAAAATGGCTATACAATCATAGATTCATAGCTACACCTACATAAACAAAATATTCTTAGAAGAATCTCAGAAATGTAACAGCTTTGATAGAGCATTTTTAATTTCTTTATTTCTCAGGCTATAGATTAATGGATTTAGCATGGGTGGAATAATGGAGTACATTATAGTAATTGCCAAATCCATATGGGAAGGTTTCTGAGGTGGGGATCTAAGATAAGCAAAGCACACAACAGTTGCAAATACAGAGAAAACAGTGACATGGGGTAGACAGGTGGACAATGCCTTTTTCCTCGCTTGAACAGAAGGAATTCTCAGAACAGCAGAGAAGATTTGCACATAGGTAGCAACAATGAAGATAAGGATGCCAACCACAACTAGAGAACTAAAAATTAGAGCTCCAATTTCAGCTAGGAATAAATCAGAGCAAGCCAGCTTAAGTAACTGTGGGATTTCACAGAAGAATTGATTGACAACATTGGAACAGAAAGGTGATGCAAAAGTGCCACCAGTATGCAATCCTCCATAGAGGAAACCAGCAATCCATACACTTCCAACCATTTGCATGCAAACTCTTCTATTCATTATCAGTTCATATTGCAAAGGGTTGCAGATGGCAACATAGCGATCATAGGCCATGACTGTAAGAAGTGCAACATCACATCCTACAAAGGAGATAAAGAAAAGGACTTGAGCAACACATCCAGAATAAGAAATGTATTGGTTGTTCAATACATAATTGAGCATAATTTTTGGGATAAGCGCTGAGACAGAAGCAATGTCCTGGATGGCCAAATTCATTAGAAAGAAGTACATGGGTGTGTGGAGACGGTAATCAAAAACCACTGCAAAGATTATAAGAATATTCCCTGTTAGGGTCATTAAATATAAAGTCAGAAATAAACAGAAATGTGCAATTTGCAGTTCTCGGACTGCTGAGAATTCAAGGAGCAGAAATTCAGTGATGAATGATTGATTTGCCATTTCTTAAAATTCATTACCAAGAGTGATTGCATCAGCTGAAAGAAAACAAAAAGATAAATATTAAAATCACAACTTCTTATAAAATAACATTTGCATTTGAATATGAATACTTCTGATGATGGAGGAAACATGAAAAAGTTATAAAATGTGTATTGGAGGTTGATTATCAAAGAATATTTTCAAGATTTTTATCAACACATGAGATGAATATGTGATTAAAGAATATCTCAGCAAGTAAAATTGAATAATTAGCAATATTTTCTAATCAAAAATTACATGTTGTTAAGAAGAAAATGCTGAAAATGCTAGAATCTGTCACCTCCTTGACCTAACACAATTAAATATTGTATAATATATGGGATCATTTTTCATTCTGAAAGGAGAGAATAAGAGAAAGAAATTAACTGAATTAAAATATATAAGAATATCAAATAAAACTATAAAACAATGAGAATTATCATTTTGAATTTCTGTATATGTTTTCCTAGGTAACTAGATACCTGCCTATCTGACTGCAAATGCTAGAATGTATATGTGTATATAATCATAAATTTTCTCTATGTTTTTGAATGCACTTCACACCTTGTTTTTTGTTCATTTAAGTTGTGCCCTTGATAAATTTGTGGGAAGGGGATATCATGAGATTCATTGAGGATAACAATCTTATTACTTAATTGTACTCTACTGTAATATATTATGACATTCCACAGTATTCTTCTCTGTCCAAAATTATTCAGTGTCCAACATAGATACACATTTATTTTACAGGCATCGGACAGGATATATTATTTGGTTGGTGGCATTTATTTGGCATGATAAACCTGTGTAGGTATATTAACTACATGGGCTCAATAGAGATAATGAAATATTTACAGAAATACTCTACAGAAATATATTAGGTGTGGATGGTATATAAATACATTATTTAAATATTTTATAAACAACTGAGTACATAATAAATTCCATTCTGTTTTAAGAACAATATCCAGTATATCAGTAAAATTATGAAAACATACATCTCACTTTCTCTCTTCATATATTTTATTTCCAGATGAATTTCTTCTCTAGTTTTCGGTCCCTTCAAATCAATGTGTTCTTCTGGCCACTCATGAGGCCATATATGCTACACATCATCCTTTCCTCTTTTTTTCTCTTTCAGACAATCAAAAGGCTTTTCTGCACTTGTATATCAAGTGACAACTACGGGATATATATTATTATGAATAAAATATGTTTGTCAGAATTTGTTTCCAGTAGTTCAGCAGAGACTAAAATTTTTGTTCCTGGGGGATTCATTCTGAAAGTTAATGTGAATCAATGATGACAGCACAGAGAGGAAAGTTTACTTTCTGGTTGATGCATGTTGATGCAAATTCTTTTCGCTGATGATGTAAAGCTATTCAACACCACTGACAATGCTGTTACCCTTCAAAAAGACCTCAACTATGTGTCAGAATGGTCAAACAAATGGCAACTTCAAATCTCAACAAATAAATGCTCTATCTTACATATTGGCAAAAAAAATCAAAAAATAAAATACAAGCTGAATAGTCAAGACCTTGTTGATGACAAAAACTTTGTCAAGGTCCTTGGAGTACTCATCTCAATTGATCTAAGTGCTAGAGCCCACTGTAACTACAAAAAGCCCTTAAAAGAGTTGTTAACCTAATCCTGCATAGCTTTTTCCCCGGTAATATCACTCTACTAACTAGAGCATATAAAACATTTGCTAGACCAATACTCGAATACAGCTCATCAGTCTGGAAACCGCATTACATATCTGATATTAATACAATTGAGAAAGTCCAGAAATATTTTACAAGAAGAATCCTCCATTCCTCTACTCATAGCAGAATACCTTATTCCACCAGACTTGAAATTTTAGACCTAGACAACCTAGAACTATGCTGTCTTCGGTTCGATCTAAGTATAGTACATAAAATTATATATTGCAATATCCTACATATCAATGAATACTTCAGTTTCAACCAAAACAATACAAGACGACAAAATAGATACAAACTAAAGATAAACTGCACCAAACTTGATTGCAGGAAATACGACTTCAGCAACAGAGTAGTCAATGTCTGGAATACTCCACCTGACTCTGTGGTTTCTTCCCCAAACCCCAAAATCTTCAACATTAGACTGTCTACTATTGACCTCACCCTTTTCCTAAGAGGTCTGTAGAGGGCGTGCATAAGCACATCAAAACATGCCTACCATCCCTGTCCTATTGTTTCTTTTTTTTCTTATTTGTATCCATTTCATGTATTTATAACCATGTTTATACTTATACCTGTTATCTAATAATTGTTTGACAAAATAAATAAATAAATAAATAAAAAATGAATGTGTTAATTACAATTGTCAAACAATTGGATCTGTGTAAGCTGAAAGGATATTTAAAAAGTAAAACCGTACATCAAGTTCACCTCAACCATCAGGTTTGTAAGAGACCAAAAGTACTTAAATATTTAAAATGTAGAAAGTAACACATTGTGATTCACACACACATGCACATGCACATGAACACACACACGCACACACACACGCACACACACAATCAAAGAAATCTGAAAGGCCAATACATAACTTGATGCATACATTGAAAGAAGTCTGAACAAAGCTCTAAGTACATTTTTTCCCACTAACATGGACTTAGGGCTGCTAAAAAAAGCTGGGCTCAGTGCTAAACTAACACTGAAGATATTTAAAAGAGTAAATATGTTTCTCTCTCTGTGTGTGTGTTTGAATGGGTAGACATAGTGTTATATTATTTCAGAAAACCTGGCAGAAAATTTACCATCAAGATAAACAGTATTTATGAAGGATGCTGGTGGGGGGAAGGGTCAAATTAGGATCCAATAAAACATTTGTTCAGCCAAGGATATGTATTATACAGGGCAATATGAAAAAAATGATTTAAGAATTATCTATAGGGAATGACTATGGAAAATATACATGGTCCAAATCAACTAGATTTCACAAAATAAACTTGTTGATAAAGTAACCTTTTTTCAACCAAATGTTTATATTCATCCAGTGTATTATAGACTATTTTTCTTTGGGAAAAAAATCAATATTCTGCCTTATGTCATATAATAATGTGAAAACAACAAATATTTGAGAATTATCTGTAGGAGATGATTATGAAAAATGTACATCATCCAAATGCATTCAATACATAAAATACACTTTTTAAAAGAGTAGGTATTTTAATTCCTTCTGGCATAGGGGAGCAAATCAGACAAATTGAGGTAGAGACTTTGCCCATGTAATCAAAGGCCTATATTATTCTTTTTATTTATTTATTTTATTTATTTATTTGTCAATTGCTTATAAGATAATAGGGATAAGTATAAACATAATTACGAATACATGAAATGGATACATATAAGAAAAATAAAAAGAAACAATAGGACAGGGATGGTAGGCACGTTTGTGCACTTAAAGGGGTGAGGTCAATAGTAGACAGTTTAAGGTTAAAGTTTTTGGGGTTTGGGGAAGAAACCACAGAGAAAGGTAGAGTATTCCAGACATTGACCACTCCGTTGCTGAAGTTGTATTTCCTGAAATCAAGTTTGGTGCGCTTAACCTTGACTTTGTATCTATTGTGTGCTCTTGTATTGTTTTGGTTGAAGCTGAAGTATTCATTGACAGGTAGAACATTGCAATGTATGATTTTATATACTATACTTAGATTGAACCGAAAGCGGTGTAGTTCTAGATTTTCTAGGTCTAGAATTTCAAGTCTGGTGGCATAAGATATTCTGCAATGAGTAGAGGAGTGGAGAACTCTTCTTGTGAACTATTTCTGGACTTTCTCAATTGTGCTAATATCAGATACGTGATGTGAGTTCCAGACTGATGAGCTGTATTCGAGTATTGGTCTAGCAAATGTTTGTATGCTCTCGTTAGTAGTGTGATATTACCAGAGAAAAAGCTATGTAGGTTTAGGTTAACAACTCTTAATGCCTTTTTGGCTATGCAGTTACAGTGGGCTCTAGCACTTAGATCATGAGTACTTAGAGATGAGTACTCCAAGGTCCTTGACAGAGTTTGGATCATCAACAAGGTCTTGACTATTCAGCTTGTATTTTATTTTCTGATTATTATTTTTTGCCAATCACTGTTGTACCACCTGCAAACTTCATACTTTAACAAAGGGATCCTATAAGATGCAGTTGTTGGTATAGAGAGAGAAGAGAAGTGAAGAGAGCACACAGCCTGGGGGATGGGGGTGTTGTCATAATTGTATGGGTATCTGATACAATCCATTTACAAGTATGGTTAAGCATGGCTAGCTAAATCAGTTTAGATAGAAGAATATCTGGAATGATGGTATTTAATGCCAAACTGAAATCTATAAAAAGGACCTTTGCATAGGTCTTTGGAGATTCAAGATGTCATAGGATGTGGTGCAGAGCCATATTAATGGCTGCTGATCAGTGGTGGGATTCAATTTTTTTATTACCAGTTCTGTGGGCATTGCTTGGTGGGCTTGGTGTGGCTTGGTGGGCATGACAAGGGAAGGATACTGCAAAATTCCATTCCCTCCCCACCCCACTAACCTGATTTCTAGCTCCGTTCTCCTGTGCAGGGCAACAGAAGAAGACCCAATCAGCTGGGACTTGGGAGGCAGAAAATAGATGGGGACGAGCCAATCAGAGGCAGTATTTGCTGGTTCTGCAAACTACTCAAAATTTCCACTACTGGTTCTCCAGAACTGGTCAGAACCTGCTGAATACCACCTCTGTTGCTGATTTATTTGCTCAGTAGGCAAATTGCAAAATATCTAACAGTGGATCTGTGATGGTTTTCAGGGGGGGCAGCACAAACCTTTCAAAGGTGGGCCAGCATGAACTTTTCAAAACTACAGTTGTCAGAGCAACTAGTCTGTAGTCATTCAGCTCCTTGATGGAGGGTTTCTTTGGCATCAGGATGATAGAAGAGCATTTGAAGCAAGAAGGAATGTAACATATCTTTAGTGATTTATTAAAGATGCGGGTGAAGATGAGGGCCAGTTGGTCAGCATAAGCTTTCAAGGAAGAAGGAGTTATCTTGTCTGGGCCTTGTGCTTTTCCAGGCTTTTGTCTGTGAAATAGATCTCACACATCTTTTTCTGTGATGACCAGAGATTGGGGGCTCAAAGGGATGGGGTCAGTTGGAGGACACTTGGCTGTTGTTTACCTTATGTACCTTATGTTGAAAGAAATATCCTTCTGGGTTCAGTTCCAAGTGGGGAAAAAGACACTGGAAACATATTTGGAAAGATGGTTTAATAGTGGACAGCAGGACCACATGGCTTGGAGCTCCAAAGTGAAAAAGAAAGGATGATCACATACTTCAAGATGAGAAGGTCAAGAAGGGATGACCAAGATGCTGAGACACCCTTATATAACCTCTGTTAGGCCCCACCTTGGTGTTTCCTATTCCTGTGTAAGAAATATTGGCTGTCAGACTCCCAGGGGTGGGGGTCTTAGCTAACTTTGTAGGCTTTGTCTGGACCACGTGGCTTCACCTGAGTGTTGGCTGATACAGTCTTCCGAGGTCAGATGGGAGAAGGGTAGACCCTTTATTATGTAGAATACTCTGGCCTAGGCCTTAATGGCCCATTATCACAGGGTGGGGGTGAGTTTCTGCTTCTCTGAGTTTCTACTTTACTCTTTTTAGGGGAAATATTCTGCCTTTTTAATATTTCCCAGGATATTTCATTTTTCTAGAAGAAGTGTAGTCTACACTTAAATGGAGATGATGGCGATAGTTGACAGTGGTTTCCTCTCAAACCTAGAGTAAAATACAGTCATGTCATCTGCCACTTGTCAATTCCCTTCAGCATGGAAAGGCAGTTTGCTGTAATCACTGATATTTTTAAGAGTTTTCCATATATTTGTTGGTTCATTTTTTGAGAGCTGATTCCTCGGCTTTTCATAGTAGCTTATTTTTGCTGCTCTTATCTCTTTTGTTAATACATTTCTGACCTGATTATCCAGCATTTTATCTCCTTTCCTGTAGGCTTCCTCTCTGGCATAATGTAGCTCCTTGAGTTTAGCTGTGAATCAAGGCTTGTTGTTGCTCTGTATTTGTATTTGGTTGGCACACATAGGTCTTCACAACAACTAACATATGATGTTATGGTATCTGTGAGTTCATCCAAGTCTGCAAAGAAATCTTCAAAAATGTTCCAATCTATGCAATTAAGGCAAGACTGTAGCTTTAACTTTGCCTCCTCAGTTCATGGTTGGTTTTATGGTTTTAAGCAATTATTATTATTATTATTATTATTATTATTATTATTATTATTATTAT
>NW_020716990.1:20061-42538 GCF_900518725.1 Notechis scutatus | reverse complement strand
ATATATGTTACATACATTATATAATATATATAATGTGTAAATAAATGTTTGATTATTCAAACATATTTTTGATGTTCCTGTAAAAAGAACAAAAAAGGACTTCACAATACATGGAGCCTTCCAACCTTCCAAGGTTGTTAAAATGTTGGGGATTATTGAGGACAATATGCTAACCCTGTAAATTGCTTAGAGATGGCTGCAAAACACTGTGAAGTGATATATAAGTCTAAGTTCTGTTGATATATATATATATTAACTGGGACTGGTGAGGTAACAATCACACCACAAATTAGTGGAACAGTGTCATGCTTTTCATTAAATCTCAAATCCAACTTTCTTGTGTTTCCTTCCACAAAATATTATGAAGTTATGGTTCCATTTGTGTTTAGATAAGATCTGCAAGATCTCTTCAAATATCATACAGCAATGACATCTACTCCAAAATAATTTTAAACTATTGCTAGTTTGATCAGAACGCAGAATAACAGACTTGGAAAGAACTTTGGAGGTCTTGTTGTTCAATCCCTGCTCAGGTAGGAGACCCAATCAAACAGGCATAACAAGGCAAAACTCTCCTTCCTTTCCTTCCTTCTTCCTTCCTTCCTTCCTTTTTTCATAATTATACTAGGAAGAATCCTCCCTTAAGGATTCATTGGAATTATCTGCTAGTTATGCAGAGTATGCTTTGGTCTGGCATGATCCCTATGTATGGGTAAGCAGCAGTAACAATAAAACTACTCAGGGCAATTCTGTTTCAATTATCTATTATCTTTTCTCATTAACACAAAATTTATCCTGTAATCACTGATTGAAATATGACACCTTTATATCTTTCTCCTAAGTTTAACACTTAAAATAATATATAATTTTCATTCTGACTCTGCTTAGTACATTCTAAAGCTATGTACTATATTTTAAAATAAGAAAGAATAATAAGTTTATAATATAATTAAAACAATAATCCATAGCAAATTAAACTCTATCGTTAAGTCTTAAGCATTTTACACATTCCTTTTAATATTTTATCCCATTTTATAATCATATAATATACCAATTTTCTAACATTATTTCAAATACAAATACAACAATACAGTCTTATGTACTTTTGCAGAATGTCTTTTTTAATTATATTTTTTACCCATTATCTCTGAATAAATCCTGTTTCTTTACATCTTGTTTCAAACCTTTGTAACTTCTCTTCCCTTTTTCCCTTCCTTTCTTCTCCTTTTTTACCCCCCCTGTCTCTTGATTCCCACCCTCTTAATCTCCACCCTCTTCTATATTCCTCTTTTCTGTTGCTTCCTGACATTGTATCGATTTTCACCTTATTTTCCCCTTTTTTGGTTGTTTTTTTAAGTCTTAAATTCTCCATTCTCTTTCCCCTCTTTCCCCTTTCTTCCCCAGCTAGAGTTGCTTGTTCATTAAAGATGGCTTCTTCTTCATCCCAATCTTCCTGTTCTTGTAGTTTCTGGTAGGTAGAAATCGCCATTTCTAAGAAATGGAAAACAGATTCAGAAGAGCCCTTTCCTTCTTGTTCCTCTTCTTTTAGCTTTTTAAATTGCATTTTCAGTTAATCAACAAGTAATGCCATTGTGAAAAAAAATTAAACAACCCAAATGTTTTTAGTCTTTCAAATAATAATTTCCAAAAGTCCCAAAGTCACCAAGCAATCCAGATACATACAGACTGTTTCATTTAGCACTTTCTTCTTTTTATACTTCTTCTTCCTGGGGTTACAGTTCAGTTGCAAAGTTCCAATTAAAATATATCTTTTAGAAGTTTTGTTACAATTTAGCTCTAGTCTTATAATTCCAAGCAGCCTCCTCCAGCAAAGTCTTAATATTAATTCTTTTCCTCTCCCTTCCCACTTATAGCAAAAAAAAAGTTTTTTCCCCCCAATGATCAGAAATCTTTGTCCCCTTGGCTTTAATTTTCCAATTTAATTACCTGCTGATGCCAAAAATGGGTTTTTCCGATCTCATTCATCTGCTATCACCGTAAGGAAGGAGAGTGAGAAAAAACAAACTTTCCCTTTTTACTTTTGTTCGCCGCTTTTTCCAAGTCTTCTTTGGGAGCGATGTATCTTTAATAAAATTTAAATTCCAGGGTATTTAAATGTTACTTGTTATCCCGGTCAGCCAAAAACTTTCACTTCTCAGCTTCCTCCTGCGCATTCTTATCCGGATGAAAGCTTTTTTTGTGGCGGCCATTGCTGACCGCCGCTCCACTGCTTTTGGAAAAGGGAGTTAAGCCAGCTAAGGAGGGGGGTTGCGATTCTCCTGGACCCCTGCCGGATCTCCCCTGTCTTCAGTTACATCTACGGGGTAACTATAGCCCCCAAATCCGGCTGGATCGGGGGCACTCCAGCGGCGAGCTCAGCAGAAACCGCGCACGATCGCGGATTCCTGCCGCCGCCGAAGCCTTGCAAACCGGAAATGATTTAAACTGAGATGAAATAAATAAAACAGAATTAAGAGAGTGAAAAAAGGGGAGAAGCTATATAGAAAATGTAGAATGGTAAATAAGATATGAAATGGTATATAAAGTGAGCATGAATTCGAATTTATGTCTGTACAAAGAGATGTAACCCGGGATTAAGCCGCTTTCCAAAAAGAAGTTTTATGTTTTTATGTTTTGTGTTTTGTTTGTGTATGTTTGTTTATTGAAAATTAATTTAAAAAATTATAAAAAAAACTACTCAGGGCAATTCATTTTGTTATTCCTGATTCCGTGTGCCTGACAAGCAATAATGCAAAATGAATAGAACCACACTAAGATTCTTACAAGATAAGTATTATCTCATTTTTTATTAAGATTTTATATAAGGGTCATATACATTAGTTCATATAAGGTTCATATAAAAAGAGAAACATTTGGAAATAGAGAGAGATGGAAGGGAGGAGGGACAATTAGTTTTGACTTGTTGACCACAAATGAAATTTCAAAACACTTCATTTTGCTGTTATTTTAACTGGATTTATTTTACACTTCACTTTGCTTTAGGCTTACTGCTTGTTTGAAAACTCAGACTGATGTCTGCTCAATACACTAAATTCAGAGACTACCATTTAAAAATGCAGAGATAAAATGTTTAAAATATATGTGTCCAAAATTAAGAGCACAAATGTTCTATCATAAGAAACCTGTTTTCCTGCTAAGATCTTCCAATGGAGAAGTGTGGGAAAAAAATCACACTATTATGGAATTATATGTAAGTACATGAAGTATATCATTTTAAAAATTAGCATAAAATATAATACATGCATAGCTCTTTAAACCCAAAATGAATATTATGAAATAGTAAATATATAGTAATATATAGAAAATAGTAATATATATACAATAAAATAGTAATATATAGACAATAAAAACAATAATTATATTACATCAAATAATGTTTTTTTTATGTTCTACGCTATATCATTTACATTAAAATATACTTACAATGGAAAAAAGTATTATTGAGATTTAAATGCCAATTCTGAGGGATGATTCCTGGAGAATCAAATAATATTTATTTCTGAAAAAGCAAAAATATTCAATTCACCCACTGAATATAAATGATCATAAAAATGCACAGATAACTGTTTATCAGGGTAGCTGAATCTGAAAATGATTTTTGCATAAGAAATGTGGACAAACATGGAGAATTAGCTTCCAGAAGGCCATTTTGAGTTCACTATTCCTCATGCTGTAAATCAGTGGATTCATGATTGGTGGTACCACACAGTAAAATATTGAGATAAATGGATCTAATTCAGAAGAAGAGGTAGAGACTGGACTGAAATAAACAAGGCTAGCACTTGCCACATACAGACAAATGACTATAAGATGGGGCAAACAAGTAGAGAAGGCCTTTTGCTTCCCTTGAGTAGTGGGGATTTTCAAAACAGCTCTAAAAATCTTAACATATGAAAACACAATTAGAGCAAATAGAATAAACCCTACACAAGAACCAAAGGTAAGTGCCAGCTCTTCTGCAATATAAGAGTCGGAGCAAGAGATCTTAAGCAACTGAGGGATTTCACAGAAGAACTGATTGATCATTCTGGAACAGAAATCCAATCTGAGTAAATTTCCAGTATAGAGTGTTGAAAAAAAGAGACCACTAGTCAAGGCACTAAATACCATTTGGATGCAAGTTCTTTTGTTCATTACTATTTCATAATGTAATGGCTTGCAAATTGCTATATAACGATCATACGCCATGACAACAAGAAGGAAGAGGTGAGATATCACAAAGAAATCAAAGAAGAAAACTTGACAGAAACATCCAGCATAAGAAATAGCTTCAGTGTTCATCAAGGAATTCATCATGGACTTGGGAACTGTGACAGAGATGGAGCCAAGATCTTGGAAAGATAAGTTGGCTAGAAAAAAATACATAGGTGAATGAAGTTGATAGCTATAAAGAACAACAGTGATGATAATGAAGTTTTCAATGAGTACCACCAAATAAATTACTAAAAAAATGATGATATGAAATATCCGAAGCTCCTCAGTATCAGGGAATCCATGCAGAAGGAATTCATCAACTATTGTCTGATTTTCCATTGTACTCCTCAGACTTTGCATTCTGTGGAACTCACACTGAATTAGACTCTTTTTCATACATCACTATTCAAGGTGTACTGGAACACTTTAAAAACAATTTTCTCTGATCTACCATTTGAGACAGAAGGAAACAGGGTTTTATCTATGGGATATTTATAATTATGCTCGAGGGGACTCATTTTGCAAAAACATAGTTAAGTCCATTAGATGCTTGGAACCTTTGTTTATACTAGTTTTTATCCAAAGAACAAGGACTAGATATTTCTTTCAAATTGTTTTAATTGTAATACAAGATATTTTTATGTTCACTTTCATTTTAAAAGTAAAAACCATATGGGAAATGGAGATCTATCCATCTCTCTCCTGTACATACATACATGCACATATACATACAGCCATATTTCCACATTGGCCATGAAGAATTGAAATAGAGACTAGACAAATAGCTGGAGAAAGCTGTTGAATTATTTGAACAAGGGAGACCCAGGTAGCACTAATCAACCTTGATACATCTTTATTAGTACTTCTTAATAAAGTGGATTGATCACATTCATTATTCATTTTATGAACAGTACCATGGATTTGTGCTCTCTACAACCTGTAGTATACTTGTAAGCAAAGCAATACAGTTAATCCAATTTCAATTACTATAACATATATATTAGGGCCCTTAGTTAGCAAAGAATACAAATCAATATTTTCAAAAATCTTTTATTTTAAATTTTAGAATCAAAATAATAGAATGAATGAGCTGAAAGAGACCTTGGGGATCTTCTAGTCTAGCTCCCTGCTCAAACAGGATAAATTATACCAGGGATGTCAAACTTACGACATGTTGTCATCATGTGACCTATTATAACTTTTCCCCCTTCACTAAAGTAGGGGTGGGTGTTGCCAGCATGTGATGTTATTATGGTACGTGTAAAAAGGAGAACTTTAATTACATATCCACAATCTATTTGTTGAGTTTTTGGACCTGCTCCTGCAGGTAACCCCTGAATTTCTCAATTAGTCTTTGAATAAAATACAATTTAAAATGAAATTGGAATAGTATACAATAATTTAAGATATAGATAAAATATGATAAAATTATATCTTGGTATCACCCCTACAATCCACCTGAATCAGTCCCACATATGCAGATCTCAACTGAATCATTTTGCTTAAGAACTGTGCTATGTTAAAAGTTATTTTCATATTCTGGCCACACATAAGGTATGTTATTTTGATATGGGGATCCCAATGGGTCACTCATTCAGTATATAGACCAAGGTACCTATCTCTCACCCTCTTATATAGACAACAATCAAATAGGATGTGAGCCAGGTCTTCTACATCTGCTGATCCACAAATACAGAGGCGTCCATTGTAGGGTATAGAATGGAATCTCCCACATCTGACTATTGTGTCAAGTTCGCATAAATATCTCCCTTAGATGTTTTGGCAGTTGTAACTTCAAATAGCTATTTGAAAAGTATGTTTGTATTTTCTCAGCCATTTCAAATTGCCCACCTTACTAAGGATAGTTATCTCATTTTTTGTTTCTATATCCTTAATTCTTTGGGCAGCTCTTTTTTTAAAATCATTCTCCTGTTATGCATGAGACAGGAAGGCCACAGCAATGAAATTTAATTGGCAATGAAACAATTAAAATTAAATAATTAAAACCACCTGACAAACAAATGTATTCCTTTTGTCTTTCAGTTAAATCCAGTGTAAATGAAAAGTCCAAATTTCTTCTCACATACCTAATATACCTCAGGACTCCTGAATCAAACTAGGTTTCTGCAAAATGAGTCCCCTTGAGGTTAACTGTAAACACTGTATAGATAAAGCTTTGTTTGCTTCTCTCTTACACTTCCAATATGAAGAAAATTATTTTCAAAATATTCCAGTCTGGCTTGAATTGGAGTACATGGAAAGGAATGTGATTGTTCAGTTTTTTTCCACATACTGCACAGCAGGAACAGCACCATGGAAAATCAGTCAAGGAATGATGATTTCCTTCTGCGTGGATTGCCCAACACTAAGGAGCTATGAATATTTCATGTCATCATTTTTTTAATTAATTTATTTGGTGGCTGTCATTGAGAATCTCGTTATCATTACTGTCATTTTTTATAGCCATCAACTTCATTCACCCATGTATTTTTTCTAACCAATTTATCCTTCCAAGACCCAAGATCTCTGTCACAGTTCCCAAGTCCATGCTGAATTCTTTGATGAACATTGAAACTATTTCTAATTCTGGATGTTTCTGTCAAGTTTTCTTCTTTGTTTTCTTTGTAATGTCTCATCTCTTCCTCCTTGGTGTCATGGCAAATGATCCATTATATAGCCATCTGCAAGCCATTACATTATGAGATGGTAATGAAAAAAAAGTCTGCATCCAAATGATAACTACTGCATGGATAGATTGTCTTTTCTTTTCAACTCTCTATATTGGAAATTTATCTACAATGGAGTTTTGTTTCAGAATTATCAGTCAGAATTTTCTGTGAAATTCCTCAGTTGTTCAATATCTTTTTCTCTGACTTTTATATTGTAGAAGAAACATAGACACTCATCTTTGGTTCTTGTGTAGGGTTGTTTCTTTTTGCTTTGATTGTCTTTTCATATGTTACTTGTTTGCCCCACCTTATAGTCATTTGTCTGTTTATTGTTAGTGGTACCTTTGCATACCTGAGACACACCTACAGCTCCTGATCAACATAAAATCTCTTGATTTCTTTGTTCTACAGTGTGGTAATGTTGGGAGAAATATCCTTCTGGGTTCAGTTCCAAGTGGGGAAAAAGACACTGGAAACATGGAGGCTGTTTGGAAGGTTTAATATCAGGACCACATGGCTTGGAGCTCCAGAGTGAAAGGGAAGGATGATCAAGAAAAAGGGGCTGAGGTGCTGAGAGTGCCTGGAGAGAGTAGCTGTCCTGAGTTCCAGGCTTGGGTGAGCCTTGCTGGATGATTTATGCCCTTAAAAGGGCTTTTGGCAATTCTATAGCTTTGCCTGGAGATCTTTGTTATGTAAAGGCCCAGGCTTTAATGGCCCACCCATTAGCAAAGGTGGGGTGAGTTTCTGCTTCTGAGGTGAGTTTCTGCTTCTGAGTTTCTACTCTTTTTAGAGGAAATGTTCTGCCTTTTTAATATTTCCTAGGCTATTTCAATTTTCTAGGAGAGGGGTGGGTGCTAACTTCCTACAGTACCACCACTCATAAACCCTCTGATCTATAGCATAAGGAACCATGAGCTCAAAATGGAATTCTGGAAACTAATTTTCCATACATGTTCATATCTCTTCTCCAAAAATAATTCTATTTAGACTATAGACTAAATATAGACTTGTATAAATATAATTTTGAGTTATTCACAATGGAGGATATTTTTGGGAGTAAATTTATCTGGTTCAGTTCCATGCTGGGAGAAAGATGCTGGAAATAAAATGGATGCTGGAGGCTGATTGGAAATAAACTCCATTTATTGATGAACAGAACCACCAGCATTTGTGATTCTGGTGCAGCTGACCAACTGGTTTACATGGGCTCTTTATACAGTTTTTACAGCATTTTGTAATCTGAAGGCTTGTCTTGTGTGTTTTTATTATTTGATTAGTTCTACTTGTTTCACAAAGGCTCATAATGGGTCTTAATTATCACTTCATTAGTCCTAATCCTGTCAGGCATGTATAATTGATTTTATCCTGTAATCTATCTAGCCTGCCTTTTTAATGGACACATATTTCTTCCACTTTTCTCAATGTTTTGTCCTTTATCCCATCACCCTGGAGCTGAAGTTCTTTTGTCTTGTGAATAGGCTGGCCCAATCTTTCTTACTGGGCACAAAATATTTGGTAGGGGCTATTAAGAAAGATTGAGTCTGCTTTCTGTCTTTAAGAGTATGTTGCTCCATTTCTCCCTTTAGGGAAATGTAATATTCTTCCTTTTTAATATTTTCCAAAATATTTCATTATTCTGGGGTGGGGGACTTCCTACAATATAATCTATAAATACCTCAGTTTTTCAAGAATTTCTATATTGAGACTTTGGACTTTGAACCTGAAGAAAAAGTTTCTTTGAGGCACATATTGTCAACTTAAAAAAAAATCACTGTGCTTTTAGTCCTAATTTATTTCTGCATCCATTGAGGGATGGTTTGATTTGAACTGCACATATATTTTGGTCTTTATACCTTTTATGTACATAGTCCCACTGCCTTTGAATTACAAACTTTGGGAATGAATGTGCAAAGGTATTCAGATTGAAAACAATGTCTTTTACAATTTGGACACTTTTTGTTTAAAATTTGTCAGTTAGTACCATAATGCCCATCTATGACTACTCTGAAAGCCATTTGCTATCAAATCTAAAATGGTGCCTAGCCCTATTTTATTTTGACATAACTGGGGAAACTCCATTGTAGTTCAAGAGGGAAATTGTTATGTTTGAAGAATAAGGAGACCAGACATCTGACCAGTGACTTCAACTCTTTAATAATAACAGGAATATGAATAGAACAGAGCAAACTCTATGGGCAGCAGTAACCCTTTTATAGGGTTGGCTGCTACCCTATTAACCAATAACCTTTGTGATAAGTTCAAATAATAACCAATAAGGAGTGGCCTCATCCTGACCAATCCCTGTTCTTCGTTGTTTGAGGACCAATCAGGTGTGCAGGCCTTCAAACCCTACTTTGTATTTTATGCTAGTTACTTTATTGATTCATAACACCCCTCCCCCTTGGCTCCGTTTGAGGGGAGCTGTAACAAAATCCTCAAGGTAGACAGGCCGTTTGGTCTGTCTAGATGATTTCCGTGGCTCCACCGGGTTTTGCCCAAAGTCCGGTTCCGGTGGAGCGTTTGGATAGTCTCTATTTTGTTCCGTTTCGCTGCACGGTGCTTCCATGCTGCTTTCGTTGAGGTTGTTTCTACTAACTAATGGTTCTTCGGGGTTTTGCAGTTCGGATTCCCCCAAGTTCAAGTCCCCTGGAGAAATCAACTCCCTCCCCGTTTCATTTGCCGGTCCTTCCCTGGGCCGAAAGGTATCCGTTGGCCTGCAATCCGTCATATCGAAGTCAATTTCCTCGGTATTTCCTCCCCCCTCAGTTTGGGAACCCGGGGATCCATGGCCGCTGGGTGGCAATCTCGAACGGAGCTGGTCTATGTGGCGTTTCCACACACCCCCCATCTTCTGTTAGTAGGCAGTAAGATCTGGGCCCTGTGAGGTGGGTGACGGTTGCGGGTATCCACAAAGGGTCGCCGGAAAAGTTTTTTGCAAAGATTAAATCGCCTACCTTAAATTCCCGGCATTTGCTGCTGGAGCCGAAAGGCTTTTCGGGTGCGTATGCGGGGTGGAGCCGGTCAAGGTGCGATCGTAGTTTCCGCCCCATGAGAAGTTCGGCGGGCGTTTTGTTGGTGACGCTGTGGGGCGTAATATGCTGCAACAATAAAATTCGATTGATTTTTTCATCGATGTCGCCGAATTCCATTTTGTGGAGGTTTTTTTTTACAAACTGTACCATGCGTTCTGCACGTCCGTTTGCCGCAGGGTGCGCAGGCGAGGTCAGCGCATGGCGGATGCCCCAATCAGCAAGATACTGTTCAAAGTGTAATGCAGTGAACTGTGGGCCGTTGTCCGAGACCAAAACGTCCGGGAACCCATGTGTGGCAAATAGTCTATTTAATCTGCTGATAACTGAGTCCGTTGTAGTTGTATTCATCCGATGGATCTCGAGCCAATTTGAGTAGGCGTCGACTGTAATAAGGAAGGTGTGTCCCCTTGTAGGCCCCGCAAAGTCAATGTGAATACGGGACCATGGTCCCCTTGGGGTTTCCCATTCGGTTGGGCTTGCTTTAGGTGGGGCATTACTGACGTCTTGGCGACGTTGACAAGTAGCGACCCAGGCCTCGATTTTCTTGTCGATTCCCGGCCACCAGGCATAGCTTCGTGCGAGTGCTTTCATCCGCACTATGCCCGGATGTCCGTCGTGTAATACCGCTAACACAGTTTGTTGCAGTTTGTTCGGAATTACAACTCTATCTCCCCACAAGATGTAGCCCTTTTGGGAAAATAGTTCAGTTTGGCGGGCTTTAAAGGGCGCCCATTCTGGTGATAGTTGTTCTGTTGGCCACCCGCACTCAACCCAGCGTAGGATGTGTTGCAGGACCGGATCTCGTTTTGTTTCGAGGGCAATGTCCCTCGCAGTCAATGGCGGTGCGTGCAGGGCCTCAATTTGTAGCGTTGTAATGGTTGGTGCTGGATCTTCAACCGATTCTGGGAGTGGTGCTCTGCTCAATGCATCAGCGTGGAGAATTGCTTTTCCTGGGCGGTGTTGCAAGGTGTAGTTGTACGCCGCCAAGAATTCAGACCAACGAGTCATTCTGGGGGACAATATATACGGGGTTGGTTTATTTCCCGCAATAATCCCCAATAGTGGTTTATGATAAGTAATTATGGTAAATGCACGCCCATACACATATTCATGGAATCTTTTAACTGCAGCCACAATAGCTAAAGCTTCTTTATCCAGCTGACTATAATTCCTTTCAGCTTTAGCTAGAGTTCGTGAGAAGAATGCGACGGGAGCTTCTGCTCCGTTTGGCAATACGTGGGCCAGGATTGCTCCAACGCCAAACGGCGAGGTGTCGCAAGTAATAGTCAATGGCAGAGTTTCGTTGTACTGCATAAGTACAGAATCAGAAGTTAGCAGTCTTTTAACTGGCTGGAAGGCGTTTTGTTCCCGTTGCCCCCAAACCCACGTTGCTTTTTTGTCTAAAAGTCTATGCAGTGGTTCAGCTACCATTGCTTTATTTGGTAGAAATACGTTATAGAAATTGATAAGTCCAAGGAACGCCTGAAGATCTGCCTTGTTCCTTGGAGTGGGGGCCCTCTTAATTGCCTTCAATTTGTCCTCAGTGGGATGGATCCCTTGGCTGTCCCAGAAACTCTACCCTTTCCGTGCATAAGTGGCATTTATTTCTTTTGACTTTGAGGCCGGCGTCTTGGAACATTTGTAAGACCATTCGGAGTCGTTTTTCTAGAATGTCTCTGTTAGGGGCGGCGATGAGTACATCGTCGAAATACGGTACGACCCCTCTTATTCCTTGCAACAGTCTCTCCATTAAGCTCTGAAAGATCCCGGGAGTGACGCTCACCCCGAACTGGAGTCGGTTGCATTTAAACGCACCCCTATGGGTGACAATAGTTTGTGCTTCGGCGGTGGCAGGGTCTACAGGCAATTGCTGATATGCCTGCGCTAGATCTAATTTAGCGAAAATTTTTCTGCCCCCCAAGGAATGGAGCAGGTGCTGCACTACTGGCACTGGATATGCACTTTGCTGAAGTGCGTGGTTAAGGGTGGCCCGGTAGTCTCCGCAAATTCTCAGTGACCCATCAGGCTTGATAGGCGTAACTATTGGAGTTTCCCACCGGGCGTGGTTGGTGGGTTCCAGCACGCCCTGTGCTATTAGTTTATCGAGTTGTTCGTCGATTTTAGGTTTCAGGGCGAACGGAACCCGACGCGGCTTAAGGCGGATGGGTGCTACCTCAGGGTTCAAATTAAATGATATCGGGGTCCCCTTGTACTTGCCTAGTCCGCTCGCGAAGACGTCTCGGAATTCTTGCACGAGGGCCTCCTCCCAATCGTTGCTCTCGGCCCGGTGAACTCTGGCTACGGTGATCCCGAGTGGCTCGAACCATTGTAGGCCTAAAAGGCTAGGCCGGTCACGGTCAACAACAGTCAGTGGCAGTGCGACGGTGCGGTCCTTGAAAGAGACCTGGAATTGGCGGGACCCGACGACGGGAATTCGATTACCCTGGTAATCTTTGAGTATAACCCTTTGAGGGTTGAGGTCTTGGCGGCGAATTGTTGGAATAAGCTGCTGGAGCGTCTTCCAAGATACCATCAAGAGGGATGATCCTGAGTCTACCTCCATCACACAAGGTTTGTTTTCGATCGCGACCTTCACCCGGATTTTTCTGGCGTCTAAGGATGTAGCATGGCCTATGGTGATTGTTTGGTGGGTTTCCTCCCGTCTGGTTTCTTCGCGCCTGGGGTTAGTGGTGGACGGGTTGTTTCTGTAGGAGTGGTTTCCCCATTGGTGGTTCAGTTTGTCTCGGTGTGTACCGAGGAATCCTAAAGACTGGCATTCGGCCTGTCGGGGTTTGGAGTTGGAGGCTTGTTTGCTTCTGCAAACCTTTGCGATGTGACCTCTTTTTCCGCAAACGCGGCAGAGTGCGTCGAGGAATTTGCAGCTGGATCGTGGGTGACTCGCTCCACATCCTGCGCAAGGTTGATTTGAGCATTGTGTGAACTGGTCTCGTTCAGTTCGGAGTCGGTTGACCTCTTCCTCGTCACTTTCTGATGGGGATTCTAGGTCTTCGTGGTGAGTCGATACCGGGTGTCTCTCTGGGCGAGGCGAGGTATCATCGGCGAGTTGGCGTAGCGGTGCGCTGGTACAGCGCATTCGTGCTGCCGACTTCTTAGTTGCTTCCGCTGCCGAGGTTTCTTTAAGGGCATCGGTAAGGCTGATGTCCCCCTTAGCCATGATTTTGCTCTGGATTGTGCAATCCTCTAAACCCAGAACTAGGCGGTCCCGGAGGGCTTCTTCTAAGTTGGAGAATTCACAGAGGCCTCCGAGGTTTCGAAGGTCTGCGACGTAGTTGGCAAGGCTTTCGCCCTTCCGCTGGCCTCTCTGGTAAAATTCGTGCCTTCTGACTAATGTTGGCACGGTGGGCGCGTAGTGGGCTCGTAGCAAAGGCTCGAGGACATCCCAGTCCATTGCTTTTACTTCGGCTGGCTTGGCAAGTGACTTCGCCATTTTAAACACAGTAGGCCCGCAGTGGGTTAGAAAAACAGCTCTTTTTTTGCTGGCCGTTGCATCTTTCAAGTTGTTGGTCTCCAAAAACATTTGGAACCTATCCATGTATGACTCCCAGTCTTCGGTTTCTGGGTTGAATGGAGCGGGTGGTACGGCACCGCTGGCCATGATTGCCGTTGATAGTGCGTGTTCGACCACGTGCTCTGTTGGTTGCTCTGTAGATCAGTCAGCTCTTCGGTCTCCGCATCCCATCCTCGTCGCCAGTGTTATGTTTGAAGAATAAGGAGACCAGACATCTGACCAGTGACTTCAACTCTTTAATAATAACAGGAATATGAATAGAACAGAGCAAACTCTATGGGCAGCAGTAACCCTTTTATAGGGTTGGCTGCTACCCTATTAACCAATAACCTTTGTGATAAGTTCAAATAATAACCAATAAGGAGTGGCCTCATCCTGACCAATCCCTGTTCGTTGTTTGAGGACCAATTAGGTGTGCAGGCCTTCAAACCCTACTTTGCATTTTATGCTAGTTACTTTATTGATTCATAACAGAAATAAAGAAAGCCTTGAGTCAGTTTTAACATCTGGTCAACCCTTGGACACATTCATACAGCTTTGGGGCAAACATGTGGGTGGTTTCTTCCAATATGTTTCTTTTTGAGCAAGGAATATTTCATCTTCCCAATCAAAACTATAGTCTTGGTATTCCCTGGTGGCCTTGAATTCAGTGAGTAACAAATTCAAACTCTGCTGAACTTATAAACAAGCCTATTTTGATGACCCTCAGTATCCAAACATTCATTTCAATCTATGATTCAAAATATTTTGCAAATTCCAGGAGAAACTTATCTAGTGTTTTGTTGCTGTTGGAAGAAATATCCTTCTGGGTTCAGGTCCAAGTGGGGAAAAAGACACTGGATTCATGGAAGTTGCTTGGAAAGAAGGTTTTATTTATTTATTTATTTATTTATTTGATTTGTCAATCGCTTACAAGATAATAGGTATAAGTAAATACATAGTTATGAATACATGAAATGGGTATATATAAGAAAAGTAAAAGAAACAATAAGACAGGGACGGTAGGCATATTGGTGCGTTTATGCATGCCCCCTACAGACCTCTTAGGAAAGGGGTGAGGTCAATAGTAGACAGTCTAAGGTTAAAGTTTTTGGGGTTTGGGGAAGAAACCACAGAGACAGGTAGAGTATTCCAGACATTGACCACTCTGTTGCTGAAGTCATATTTCCTGCAATCAAGTTTGGTGCGATTAACCTTGAGTTAGTATCTATTGTTTGCTCTTGTGTTGTTATAGTTGAAGCTGAAGTATTCATTGACTAGTAAGTCATTGCAATGTATTTTATATACCATACTTAGATCAGACCGAAGATGGCGTAATTCAAGGTTTTCTAGGTCTAGAATTTCAAGTCTGGTGGCATAAGGTATTCTACAATGAGTAGAGGAGTGGAGAACTCTTCTTGCGAAATATTTCTGAACTTTCTCAACTGTGCTAATATCAGAAACGTAATGTGGGTTCCAGACTGATGAGCTGTATTCAAGTATTGGTCTAGCAAATGTTTTGTATGCTCTAGTTAGTAGTGTGATATTACCAGAGAAAAAGCTATGTAGGATTAGGTCAACAACTCTTAATGCCTTTTTGGCTATGTGGGCAGGACCACGTGCCTTGGAGCTCCTGGGTGAAAAGGATGATCACATGCTTCAAGATGTTGGGTGAAGGGAAAAAAGGGAGGGCTGAGATGCTGAGAGTCCCTTATATACCCACTGTTGGGCTCCACGTTAGTGTTTCCTGTTCCTGTGCAAGAAATGTATCCCATTGGCTGTCAGACTCCCAGGGGCAGGGATCTTAGCTAACTCTGTAGACTTTGTCTGGACCACATGGCTTCACCTGAGTGTTGGCTGATGCAATCTTCCCAGGTGCCATGTGGCTAGATGGGTAATCCTATCATTTCCTGAGGACCATGTCTTAATCCCATCACCCTAGAGCTGAAGAGGGAAGCAGGGAGCTACAGGAAACTGCTTTGTCTTTAAAACATGTTTCTTCTTTTCTTCATCCAGGGAAATATAATATTCTGCCTGTTTAATATTTCCTAAAATATTTCATTCTTCTAGGAGAGGGGTGGGTGCTAACTTTCTACATTATCAACTATTTTCTCAGAACTTTTCATTATTTTGCCAATAGGTAGAGAAAGATGGACAAAGACTATTAGCTAATTACTATATGTAATAATATGGGCAGTCATTCTATTTCATTCTCCCTTCTTTTATTCACTTTAATTTTCCATTTTCTTCCTACATTTTGCACTTTTCTTTTCTTTATGTGGTAGACTTTGCCTTTTCATTACTTCCTTCCTTGATTTCCATTGTCAATACAGCATCTCTTACCCTTCCCTCTTGCCCTGTGTTTATAGTCATTTATAATCTTGTGCTTGTCAAAAGAACATCTGGTTCTTGAACTTTGAATTTTGACATTGGGTCATACAGCTAATGCTTTGAATGTCACCCATTTGGAGTGACTATTTTTAAAAGTCCTGTTTCCCTGGGACAGACCAAATCAGACCAAATATAGCCTCTGGAATGCAGATTCTTGAATACTAGACAGAAATGTGGGAAGGAGTAGTTGTTTGATTAGTAACATTGACTCCATCCAGTATCTCAACAATTTTGCTTGCAATTTATTGTATGAAAAGCAAATCCTTAAAGTTCTCAATTTATTAAAAACTTGAGCTGAAATTCACCAATGAGTTACTGATTCTCCATTTTTTCTTTATATATAAAGTATAAAAATATATACCTATTAACATGGAAACATAAAAAAACATTTTATAATTTTCTGTAGCTTCTGATTTGCATTTCTCCTCTTTTTTGGTCTCAGGATTCTACTTCACATAAGGGCAAACCTTTAATGGTTACAGAATCCTTTTTTTTTTTTTACTTCTTTTTCAGATCTTTATATTTTATGATATTCTCCAGTTCTTTCTCTTCTCTTCTCTTTTGTTCTTTTTGTTGTTGTTGTTGTTAGTCGTGAAATCATGTCCAACCCATCATGACCCCATGGACAATGTTCCTCCAGGACTTCCTGTTCTCTATCATCTTCTGGACTCCCTTAAAGCTCATGCCAGCTGCTTCAGCGACTCCATCCAGCCATCTCATTCTCTGCCCACCCCTTCTTTTTTTGCCCTCGATCATTACCAGCATTAGGCTCTTCTCCAGTGAGTCCTTCCTTCTCATTAGGTGGCCAAAGTATTGGAGTTTCATCTTCAGGATCTGGCCTTCTAAAGAGCAGTCAGGTTGATCTCCTCTAGGACTGACTGGTTTGATCACCTTGCAGTCCAAGGGACTCGCAGGAGTCTTCTCCAGCACCATAGTTCAAAGGCCTCAATTCTTTGGTGCTCAGCCTTCCTTATGGTCCAATTTTCATAGCCATACATTGCAACTGGGAAAACCATAGCCTCAACTATACACACTTTTGTTGGCAGGGTGATGTCTCTGCATTTTAGTATGCTGTGTAGATTTGCCATAGCCTTCCTCTCCAGAAGCAAGTGCCTTTTAATTTCTTGGCTGTAGTCCCCATCTGCAGTGATCTTGGAGCCAAGGAAAATAAAATCTGTCACTACCTCAATTTCTTCCCCATCTATTTGCCAGGAATTGAGAGGGCTGGGTGCCATGATCTTAGTTTTCTTAATGTTGAGTTTCAAGCCAACTTTTGCACTCTCCTCCTTCACCCGGCTCTTTAGTTCCTCTATACTTTCTACCATTAGAGTGGTATCGCACTTCCGGTGGCAAGGCAAGGACAGTCAGAGGGGCAGAAATCCACTCGTGATTCTAGCCTCCCTTTTCTTGAGTTTGGTGCGATCTTTCAGGGTGCTTGAGTCTTGGAGAGACCCGTGCCGGTGTGGGGGAACCTCGGGCTGCAGTGTGGGGAAAGCAACCCCCCTGCAACGAAGAGGAAGCCCTCCAGAGCCCAACGATCAAGAACAGCCTTCTAACAATGGAGGCTCCGAAATCCGGACTGCCACCGATGGGAAGAAAAGAGTGAGTGAAAGTTTGCAAGCTCGTGGGGAAAGAGAGTCATGGTTAAAGACAGTGGCATATTTGACTGACAATAGATTGATTTCAGGCTGTTAAATACTGTGCGAATGCCTGCTGTGAGCTCTAAGAGAAAGCGGCTACAAAAGAATTGGTCTAGTGAAAGTGAAAGAGCTTGGCAGGCAGAAGAGAGTCGGAAATAAAAAAGAAGTAAAGAGAATTTTGGAAGTCTGAAGACCAGCACAGGGGGGGGGGGGATTAAAAAGACTCTATTATCACTAACATTTGGATTGAAGCTATTAAATCGGAGCCAGAAGCAGAACGAAGCCAATCGGGGGAAAAGACAGAGCAGCGCCATAGGCGGTATCCAGAACGCTGAAGTGGCTACAACAAAGTAACAGATCTAACTGTCTGAAGGGACACAATCTAATCTATAAACTCTGGGAAAATTGAGAACCGGTCCTAGCAGAGGAGACAGTTCCTTTTCTATTCGAAGGAGATCAGAACAATTGATTTAAAGAACATTAAAATATAAGTAAAAGAGGAAGTCTTTAAATGAGTGGGAACATTGCTTACTGGCAGCTGTTACTCAGCAAATCTTCATTTGCCATTTCCGGTGTGCTCGAAGTGGAAACTTCCAAAGTGAAAAGCGGAAACAAAAACTCTTGTCTTTGCAAATTTTCTTTTTTTCTTTTCCTCTACCCTTTTCTGTGTGTACATACTTACTAAAATAGCCTCTCTTCTTTCTTACTTGTTGATGGTATGCTATGTTGAAATATGCTTGCTTTTTTTCCCTCTGATTTCCTCTTGATAAATATGTACATTTAGTAAAGAAATATTAGAGTGTTAAAATATTGGATTAATTAATTTAGTTAAGTTATTATTAATAGAGATTGTTATAATTTGAATGGGAATATAGGGGAGACAGTAAGAATATTAAGCATTAGTTATTTAACAATCTTAGAGCTCTCTAGACCAATATTATATTTCATTGTGTGGGTTTATCTGTGAATGTAATATATTTTGTAGTTAAGGTTACTTTATATTGAAGTTAAACTAGAGAAAAATATATACACTTTACTAATTAGTTAAGAATATAGCTACTTAATAGATTGATAGATCTTGGTCAATTTTAGTTACAGAACTAAGAATACTGAATGCCAATTTGGAATAATATATTTAGTATTGTACAACAACAAAAACAAATTTTAAAGGAAATGACTACTACAACTACCACTGCTCTGAAATCTGGTAGGAAGGTTAATCCCACAATAACGACCACTTTGGCAACAACTTCACCCATGGCACAAAAAACAATAGAGGAAACACTACCAACAGAGAAGTCAACTAGCATCTCGAATGTGAATATCCAAGCAATGTTCCTAACTTTACAGGACTCATTGACAAGATTGCAAGAAACAATGATTAAAAACCACAGTGAAACAAGGGCAGATATCAATGAATTGAAGGAAGAAATGGGGAAACTAAAGACAGAAATGAAAGCGGACATTTCCAAAGTAGAGGATAAAGTGGGGGTGTTGCAGCAGGCCTTGGAGAAAAACAAAGTTATAATAAAAGAAGTAGAGAAAAGAACCGAACGAACGGAAAGGGAATTAGAAAGGGTGGATGAAGATCTCAAAAGCATGAGCAAAGAAATGGAGGACTCCCTTGTCCTCCTAGAAATGGACAAGGCAGCAACTTACCTAAGATTCCAAAATGTGGCAGAATCAAAAGAAGAAGACCTGGAATACTTGATGGCAGAAATACTGGCCGGTTTATTGAAGATGGATAAAGATGAAATTCAAAAAGAGTTTGATGAAGTCTACCGGGTCATTACAAACTATGCAAGACACCACAAATGTTCCAGGGAAGTACACATACGATTCACTAGAAGATGTGTTCGAGACATGATATATAGAACCTCAAGAGATAAAACAATAACCTACAAAGAGAAAGAAATTGTGATTCTTAAACAGATACCGAGAAGAATAAGGGAACAAAGGCGTGACTATAAATTTCTGGCAGCATATTTAAATCAAAAAAGAATCACTTTTAAATGGCTTATTCCAGAAGGAATGTTAGTGTCGTGGAAAGAGAGGAAAATCAAAATAGATGCTATGGAAAAAGCCCAGGATTTTTACGAATGGATGGTGGGCCCACAGGAGCAAAGTAGTAGGGAGGAATTGGACACAAAGTTTCAAGAAGAATACAGTGGACATAAAAATAGAACTGGAACGGTAGGAAACCAAGAAAATACCTATCCACAACAAAAGACAGAAGGAACTACATCAACACAAGCGCAAGAAGATAGAGGAATTGTTACACGACAAAAAGCAAAACAAAACTAAATAGATGGGAGAAGAAAAAAAATTACTATCAATAAACATAAATGGTTTAAATTCAACAATTAAGAGAAAAAGGATATTATCTAAATTAATTAAACATAATGCAGATATAACGTGCCTGCAAGAAACCCATATAAAGAAGAAGGATGAAAAATATTTAGAATGCCCGAAATTAGGAAAGTTATTTACCACACCAGCAGATGAGGAGAAAAAGAAGGGAATCGCAGTATATGTGAAAGAGGATTTGAAATCTGAGCTAATATGGTCGGACTTAGAAGGAAGGACTCTGGGTTTGCAGATCTGGATTAATGATATTCCAATTCTTTTAGTAGTAATATGGAGTAGTAAAATGGAGACCAAAAAGAGTTTTTTAAACACCTATATGGAAAATTGGTTGAATTGCAAAAAAGAAATATTTGCATGGTAGGGGGACTTCAACTCCATTGCTGATTTCCAAAATGATCACAGTAATGCCAGGAAGAATAAAAAGGGGAAGAGAGAGCTCCCCAAGATTTGTAGGGAAATGATGAAAGAGTTAAATCTGACAGATATATGGAGAAGATTACATCCTGAAAAAAGACAATTTACATTTTATTCAAATCCCCGCCAAACATGGACACGGATCGATATGGCATGGATGAGTGGGGAAATAGCAAACGAGACAAAAGAAGTGGAAATTTTGCCTAATGAATGGGCAGACCATAATCCAATACAGGTAATATGGAAGGGCAGGGTAAAACCAAAGAAAAGATGGACCTTAAACACTCAATTAATAAGAGAGAAAGAATACATTAATAAATTAAAGGAGGAATTGAATTTTTTTATTAAAGAAAATGATAATGGAGAAACCACGAAACAAAATGTCTGGGATACGATGAAGGCGGTTATAAGAGGCACAACAATCTCTTATAACGCCAAGAGAAACAAGGAAAAATATTCCCAACAAAACAAATTACAACAAAGAATTAAGGAGCTAGAAACCCTTCTACAAAATAACCCAAAAGAACCCAAACTGCAAAATCAGATAAGTATAGCCAAACACAAACTGAATTTAATTGATCAAGAGAAAATGACTATGAATTTGAACTTAACCAGACAAATCTATTTTGAACATGCCAACAAGCCAGGAAGATGGCTATCTTATAAATTGAAAAAAAAGAAAGAGAAGAGATTGATATACCAGTTAATAGATAGCAAAGGAGATACATACCAGGAAATAGAACAGAAAAAAGAAATCATTCATAAATACTTTGAAGATTTATACAAAAGAGAGGATGTCAGTGAAGATAGAATAAGGAATTATCTAGATGAAGTAAAGGATAAGGCAATTGGGGAAGAAATGGCTGAACTATTAAATAAAGACATTACTGAATCAGAATTGAAATCAGCAATAGAGAGCCAGAAAAATAATAAAACCCCGGGCCCAGACGGGATCCCAGGGGAGCTGTACAAGGCAATAGCAGATCAAATCGGACCACTTATGGTGGAAGTCTTTAATGACGTTTTACTGGCAGCCAGGATGCCGGACTCATGGAGGAGGGCGTTGATCTCGCTGATCCCGAAGGAGGATACAGATCCCAGATATATAAATAATTACAGGCCGATTTCACTTTTAAATACTGATTACAAAATATTCACACTTATTATAGCAAACAGATTAAAAAGGATCTTAAATTTGTATATACATGTAGACCAAAACGGATTTCTCCCAACTAGGCAAATAAAGAACAATTTAAGAATAGTATTAGATGTACTAGAATTTTACGAAGCTCACCCCGAGAAACAAGTAGCACTTATGTTCCTAGACGCAGAGAAAGCTTTCGACAATCTAAATTGGCAATTTTTAATTCAAAAAATTTAAAATTTGAATTTGGGCACCAAATTTGAAAATATTATAACAACTATATATGATACACAACAAGCTAATATAATAGTGAATGGGGAATGCACCCGCCCAATAAAGATAGAAAAAGGAGTGAGACAGGGTTGCCCACTCTCTCCCCTGGTCTTCATATTAGCATTAGAGACATTATTAACACGAATTAGGCGGAATTCAGATATAAAGGTATTAACAGTTAAGAAAGAGGAATATAAATTACAAGCATTTGCGGACGACATGATTTTCTTCATTGAAGAACCAAAAGACAGGGGACCAAAATTGATGAGTGAATTAGAGAAATTTGGAGCAGTAGCTGGACTTAAAATAAACAAAAAACAAAAAACAAAACAAATTAATGACCAAAAACCTAACAGAAAAACAGAAAATAGAACTAAAAGAAATAATGCATATACAAGTGACAAAGAAAGTGAAATACTTAGGAATTTGGCTAACCCCACACTGTAAGACACTTAAAGAAAACAATTATGATAAACTGATACACCAGGTAAAGAAAGATTTAGAATCGTGGGGGAAACTTCAAATTTCACTACTAGGCCGAATTGCTACTATTAAAATGAACATTCTCCCTAAATTCTTGTACCTATTCCAAACGATCCCAATTAAATTATATAAAAAGTTTTTTTGAAGAACTCAATAGAATAACCCTGAAATTTATTTGGCAAGGGAAAAAACCCAGAATAAATGTAAAAGCAATGCAGGATATGAAGAGCAGGGGAGGGTTAGCATTTCCAAACTGGGAGTTATACCATATGGCCACCTCGTTAGTTTGGTTGAAGGATTGGGTGAATTTAACCAATAAAAGAATACTATTTCTAGAAGGC